>JASGXE010011635.1:0-16222 GCA_030068105.1 Sinentomon sp. SZTP_YWyxl
AAGAAAATTACAGCAGAGATGAAAGTTTCATTTTGAAAAAGGAAATTTTCAAATGGGAATTTTAACGAGTAGGTGACCGTTGACTTTCGATTTGGAAATGTAAACATTCCATCTAAGCAATCTCTGTTTCTTCTATCTAAAAGTGTTTTTGATGTTTTTTTTATTGCCAAAGAGAATGACCTCTTGCTCATTGAGATGTGTTCATTGTGATCTAGCTATAAATGGAAAGTTGTTGGGTTTTTTTGATGTTTTCAGGATGAACGTGGCAAGTTCCCACGCGAGAAACCGCAGGCCAGCTCAATCACACAAACCAGTCTTGTGAATCTTGGGCAATGAATTAAATCTGACTACATCATGTTAATGGACGACATCAGCTCAACGGCCTCTTCTTATTTGAACAGAGAAGCTGCGGCGGGAGTCCTTGTTGTCATCTGGCATCGGTATGAAGCAGGTGAGGTGAAAAGAATTCTTTGATTTTTTTCTTTTTCATTTGTTGATTTTTCTTTTATCTGACATCATCCTTTCTGTGTCGATGAATCTGCATTGCAGGCATCTCATTTGCAATTCCTGATAACTTGCAACTCTCACGGTGGCATGATCCAGTTGACAGGTAACTTTGCCTCCGACTTCCGAGGTAAAGTGCCATTTACTTTACCTCAGAGGTTTAGTAGATGGCAGTTTAACATTGCTTACCTCGAGGGCAAAGTTCCCTGTCAACTGGATCTTGCCACCGTCAACTGCAAAAAGTAATAATCCAGCAGAAGAGTGAAGAGTGCATGGAAATGGTAAAGTCAATTCAGATGGCAGTACGAGTAGGTGCAACCCGTGTCTGACGTTGTGAAATCTGACTTTTGGATATGGTGTGTTTCAGCTACAATGATGCTTGCTTTTTTACAATTCAATGTTTGGATGTGCTCCCTTGGCAACAGTGAATAGATGCATTGTTGAATAGCATTCACGTAGAAACGAATTTTGGACACACATCTATCCAACGAACTGACTATGGAGTCATAGCTGAGTTGCAGAGCAGCAGAGCAGTGGTGCATTTCGGACGATTGTTTCAAAAACATTTCAAAAGACTCGTTAATTGCAGGTGAGATTATCTCTTGACTCAGATCTTCTGCCATTCTCATCTGAAATGGAATCCATGCCTAATCAAATACCATATCCCTTTTTCAACTCATAATAATCATTTCATTGTCTTGGGTTTTGGAATTTCAGGTGTCAACCATTTTCAAGCTATTGATCTTATTACGAGATTCAGATTTGGTGCTGTGTTTTCTGCAGTTGTCCTTTTTGATGAAAGTTTGAAACATCATTTTCTGCAATATCATTTTTCACATGAAAGTCTCCATTCCGGGGGGATATCTCTAGCAATTTCTGCTCCAGATAATTGAAAATTAGCACTCGGCAGGATTTATCGCAGAACTGTGTGACTGACAGACACTGACTGTGTTTGGAGCCTTGGCACTTTTTGAATAGCTTCTTTAAAATTTCCCTCTCATATTCCAGCGTAAGACTTGTAATGCTTATGATTCAATTTTGTGTTTACCTCCCAGTGCGGTTTATCATTTATGATTGAGAGTGATGACTGCAGCAAGTGCATCGGGCTGATTCCCTTGTAACCTTCCTTCGTTAGATAGGAATATTTGGAAACTACAGCTAATGCCATAGACATTTTAGCTGCGCATTTATTCACATTGTCATAGAATATTATAACCGAACACTCCAAAGCCATGAGGGTAAAATCTATTGAAACCTTTCTTGCCTCATTCCATGTCATGTTCACTCCGTCCCTGGAGGATAATAATTATTATCACTGATGGCTGCAATCTGTTATTTCGATACTTAGTATGATTGCCTAGCGTGATATCAAGACCTTGCGTGGTTCCTGTCTATACCTATGATTTTGATGCATAATGTCAATGAATATTGTATGTACGAATTGCAGTCCATGTATGGCTTCTCCCCCCCCCCCCAGTAGGCCTACTCTCCTGATTGAGGCCATGCCCCATCATTTTGTTGTCTGGTCGTCACCCAGTTTTCTCTCTCTGTCTTTCACCTTTTAGCTCTACATCCAGAGACTGACACATGCTGGTTTTCGGCGGCTTTCTCTGCTCCAGGCTTGGGCTGCTCCCACGGCAACCGGTTGCCCTGCACATGACTGTCAGAGAAGTTCATCATTCACAATCTGGATCATCTTCTTTGAGCAACACAAAGGCGGCAGGTAGTGGAGACGATTGGGACGAGAACAACTGCTTGCAAGGCTGGCACTTTCCTTTTACCTTTGTTTAATGATTATTTAATATCTGTTATTTCTCTTTCAGGCAACACAGTTAGAAATGTACACAGGTACAGGTTTGTGCAGTTGCTATTCGTTCATGCAGGGTGTATTGCAAATGTGTACACACAAAATTTGATGAATTGTTCTTCATGTCGATACAAACAAAAATGAAAGAGTAAATGTTTTCTAAAAACCCACGCCTCATGGGGTTTTTTGCCAAAATTCCCCATTGTTGCCATGGCAACCGGACATTTTTGGGCAAAATCGGTCAAAAGAATGTTATTTCGATGAAATTTCTGTTTTGTTTTTGTTCATTTCATCTTGAGGAGTCGTGTCTGCAGATTTCATTCGAATGATTTTTATTTTAGGAACCCAAAATGTGACCCCAGGCCATTTGTGGTGAAAAAAAAAATCAAACCAAATGATGACGTTGCATCACTAGAAGCCCCTTATTTGATTTTTTGCCAACAATGTGGCCAAGAGATGAGGAGTGTCCAAAGGTCTGTTAATGACATCATGGTGTGGGTCCTGTCGAAGCAGGCAAGGTGTTCAACTTTGATATCCTGTGTCAAAAGGAATAACCACCCTCTCAACGGCCAAAGGTCTGGTGCATTTTTGAAACAATATTTTCAAAAAATCATGAACCATGAAAAATCGAGTAAAAAGCATCTTTAAAAAATTTGATTTTAAGAGTCACGTTTTCGTATTTTTTTGAAAATCATGTTTAATTACAATATTTTATTGCATGTTTTTCGATCATAATGGATGGACCGCTGGAAATAGCTTCTTGATCCAAAAGGCCAAATGGGTGTTACAGGAGTCCAGGAATCAGGAATGGTGGCAGTCGAAGCCATGCCGTCTTGTTGGTGCAATTTTCTCAACAGTTCACAAAATTATCTGCTGCAGGATGATGAAGGGCAGTGACACATCTCAGTGAACCTCTCCCCTGGACCCAATGCCCAGTCTTTTCGCTATTGCAACCTGTGCAAACCTAATGGGGAGCTGGGGCCGGTGGATTTCCACGGGTTTCTGTAAGCTCGTGCGTTCCACATTGGAGGTGGTCATCTTATCCTTTCAGCAAGAGAGAACCGTCGACAAACCACCGGAGTGGTTAGTTACTCTGAAGACCTGCTCAATATGATTCCATTTCTGTGTTTACTTCCAAGCGTGATCTTATTGTTTTTGAATGAAAGTGACGACTTGACTGTAGCAAGTGCATCAGGCCAGTTAGTTCCCTCTTGTTACCTTCTTTCGTTACACAGGAATGTTTGGAAACTGAGCCAAAGAAAAAAATTTGATGGCAAAATTTGATGTGATCAACAGGCTGCTGTGATGCAAGTGCTTGAAATTGTGGTCATTTTGGGAAATCCATTGCGAAGATCTTTGTAGAAGAATGCCTTTTTGTGTCCCAACACAAAAATGTCCCAACACAATTTCGTTTTATTTTTGTGATGTTCAAAACAATTCCGTGGTTTGCGACCTCTTCAGCACTATTTCAGACCTCAAATATCGTTGTGAAGTTCCCCCCGTTGGTTTCGAACTCGATGCCCGAACAAGAGACTCGAATTCTGCCACTGAACAAACGAGGCTTCTGCGATTCGCCAAGTTTAAGTCATCGCAGTCTTTATCCTGCGTGAGCTGTGCTCTGTTCGTCAAGTTGGTCGGAAATTATTTTTACCTGTCGGTCGAGTTGTTTCCCCTTTTCGCCGAAACTTTTTTTGTTTGTTACGCGTTTGCGAGAGCTGCACAGTGGGTGTCCAAGAGCAGTGCCCCGGCGAGGGGTTCAGGGTGCTGAGTCCCCAAAAAGCTGGAGCGTTTTGACAAAAATCGGGTTCCCCATGTAAAATCATGAGAAATAAAAAGTCACATTTCTCCTTTTTTTGTTAAAAATTTTTGAAAATCAAGAGTTCTCATGAAAACAGAAACATCGCAACAGAAGTTCGAAGCGCAGGGCTGAGCAACTTCTTCTGGCCGAGAATGTCACAATATCGTGCATGCTGAGCTTCATGCTTTGTTTTTGCGCCAGAGGCAGAAAACAGGCTGACCCAGGCATCGACTTTGGAGCATCCTGACCTTCATGCATTGCTTTGCATTGGTCAGCCGAAAGGCTGACGCACTTTCTTATTTTTTAAGCTTCCGTGCTATTCCCAGCTGGTTACGGCCCTGACTCTACCATAACCACAAGGGATATATGCTGCCTGGGCGCTTGGTGTTGTTGTGTAGCCCTGTCCAGATGAGCCACTATTGCCGAACCCACATCCCCCCATAAAGTCCAAGTAGCTTTTGCATGCCTGCCATGTTTCGAAGAAAGGTTGGCTAAAGCAGATAGAAGGGATGTGTGGCACCACTTTGTCGGCACTCGGCACAAAGGGGTGCCGAGTGCCGGTGCCGAATCCTTTGCGCTTGCTAAGTTTTTGGTGCCACGGCACCCCTTTTCTGCACTCGGCACCGCCCACAGTCAATGGCAAAAGCATTGCATTTCAATGCCTTGGCCTCCTTTGGAAAAGAGGCGCAAGACATTGCAATGCAAAAAACCAGAAGAGAGCGCACGTCAAAGAACCAACCGCAGTGCAGAGGCAAACGTTGTGGTGACGGAAATCACACAAGGTTCGCTCCCGCGCTGATTCCGAGGTCTTGTTTCTGATGAAGGCAGTCATCCCGGCTGACCTGCATGGATACAATCATCCACCTGCGTAAACGCATTGCAGAGACCATGAAAATTGAAAACCTTGTTCGAAACGCCATGCTCTTCGTTCGTTTACTTACCACTGACATTTGCAATCAAAGTTTCTTAAAAGGTCAAACGCGTAGGACTACTTTGTACCAGCCCTAGTGAACAATAGGTGGGGTGAGGTCAAGTGCAAACACAAGAGAACAAAAAAAAAAAAAAAGAATTGCCAATCGTTTCAGAAAATACCAACCGCAACTCACTTTACTCACTAGCATGTGGCACCATCTATGCAATTAATTCTAAGCTCAAATCAAAAGTGGCAAAAAACATGAATGTTGCTCCATTTGTTGCTGAGTGTTGCCATCTGAGTTCAGAGAGTGCCGAGTGCCGAATGAAAGGCACTTTCCCAGTGCCGATGTGGTGCCGGTGCAGACCAAAATTCTTGGTGCCGCACATCCCTAGCAGATAGTAGTCACTTGATCAAAGTTGAGCCAAAGACATTTCTACTGTTCATTCATTCACACTGTTGTTGACCATGATGCCTAACGTGCCAGAACTGTGAGGGTGAAGTCTGAAGATTGAAGGCGGGCTGATCATTGCATACAAATCAACTGAGCCTGCCTCACCACACTCCCGGACTCCTCTTTCCGGGGTTTATTTACGCTATCAATTCCCAACAGAATGAAGTGGAACTGTGATTTATGCTCAAGTCTATAAACATGCACTTCGGTGGGTCCTTCCAACTTTTTGCCTTCACTGGCAATTTAATCCATTCAGCTCCAAGCTCGAGGGAAGAATTTAATGCATCCCTGAACTGCAGCAGGCCAACTTTTTCTTTGGATTGTGTTTTCTTTTTCACCTATTTGGATTTGTTGTCCTTTCCGTCTCTGTTGTAGCTCTCTTTGGTCCTTTCCACTTTCCAGATATGTGCTGACTGCTGATACATCCTCATGGCTTGCAGCCAGCTTCAGGAAGGCCCCCAGGACCTGTGCATCCAGACGATATTAAGTGTCGCAAGGAAATGGGACGTCTTGTTTGCAAAACGTCTCGACTTCTCTCGTGCTTCATGGAGCGTTCGTGTTCAGGCGGACGGTGGATAATCATCCAAACCAGATTGTATCAGTGTCATTTTCTGTGGTCGCCAGTTCCGGTCGGATGGACCACATTTAGGTGGAATCACCCTCTATTTAAAGTGAGTTAATTTAATTATTGAATAAGTTGATTTTTTTCAATGCAGTCTGGCTTAAGTGAATGTGGTTTGTGTGCACGTAAGTGTTTCTATAATGTTCACTAAGTGCCCTTCCTATGCCCTTCCCCTACAAAACAAGAATAGCGTTCAAGTGTGACAGTTCAGGTGAGCGTGGGCTTTCAGTTTGTGTGCTGTCGGGGTTGGGTTGATGCATTTCTAGCAATTCAGAAACAATGCACGAATCATGTTGATTTTTTTTAGCACAATGGAAGGGTGAGGCCAGCCTTCAAAAGAACTTCATATTGTTCAGGACTCTGTGGTGCAAGGCTTCACCTTAAAAAAAACTGTTTTTGGAAAAAAGCTGCTTTGGATTTGAGGAAGTAAATCTGCCTGATGTCATGCCAACATACTTTCTCCTGGTTCTGGTGCTTGAGGGAGAGGGAGAGGGGCATGTTTGTTTCATTCTGGATTTGGATCCAATCCAGAAATGCAGAGTGAGCAAAAGCAAATGCACTTTTGAAAGGAGCTGGTGCGTGTGCTGGCAATTCTGCACAATTTTGTTCGCATACTGAACACAGCCATGTTGCTGTTGCTGTTGCTGTTGCTGTGGCCAGGAACCAAAAAGAAAAGTACAATCGAATTTCTTGGACTGTTGTGGAAAGTAGTTGTAGAAAATAATGTAAAGCACTGATCACAGTTCTGCTTTTATTCTGTTCCGTACAGCTGTCACTCAACAGAGGAATGTTATCTCTAATCTTTGTTGACTTTCAACTTCGTCCAGCCACATTAACAACAAAGTTGCAACTTTATTTGTGCCTCGCCAACCATCAATTTCCCCCCACAAATTGCAGTTGCTTGTTGTGCTTTCTTTGATCGTCAAATTGAACAATGAATCTCGTAATCACAAATAACCGTAAAGGAGCATGGACTCTCCATGGGGCAAACTCTGAACTTTTTCTATGTCAAAGCTAGCACACAGTTCTTCTTTATGTGTAGCTCTAGCTTGCTGGTCATGGTTATCTTGGATCAACATTGCCTCTTGCTCCCTTAGGTCCACAGAATGCTTTTTAGATGTCAGCTCCAAATGGACATATGGTATCGGGTTTGCGTTGCCTCATACAGGGTGTCCAAAAAGTCCCGCATCATAGGAAACACAATTGAAGTACACTATCCGTACACAATTTTTGATTTTATGGTCTTCTGTGTCGGTTTTCTTATTGGAACATTACATTATGTTATCAATGTGTTGTCCCTCGACGTCAAAACACATGGAAACGTTCTCTGTCGTTCCTGACAATGTCCGACACTATCGCTGGCGTGATAGCTCTTCACCAGTAGGCGACATATGTATATGTTTATCGTTGAACACTGCGACAATGTCTCTCTGTGACATCTCTTCTCTTCTCTTCCACACAGCACAAATGGCTCCAATCGATCATAAATAGTCAGCATCTTTGACTTACCTGAATTAAGAAATACTTATAATATGTAAACAAAGATGTAAACCCTATTATGCGGGACTTTTCGGACACCCTGTAGATTTGCATTGAATGCATTTGTCCTATTCAGATTTTGTAACCCTAAATTGTACTCCTTTTGGAATATCTCCCAGAAAACTTTGTACCCTGCGCAAGGCAGACCAGCATCTTCCTGCTGTTTCTTGCAATGTGAAAAGACAAGCTGTTTATTTTTGAAGTGCTGAAGAAGGTATAGTTTTGACTTACTCTTGATCACTCCGTTCTGGAGGGTGACTACTGACTGGCTTCAATGACAGACCCCCACATGAATTTATTCATGTGCAGTCCAATTTTGTTTTGACACTTTATTTTCTGCTGCGAGCAATTACATTTCATTAGATTTACGGCTCATTCAAATGAACTATATGTACCTCAATCAACAAACTTTTGGCAGTCTTTCTTGGTTCTTTGGCCATTGAGTCCACTTCAGACATGCCATGGAACCATCTTTTTTTAACGTTCAGGCAAGGTCGCACCCATTTCAATTCTTCCTTCCTTCATTTGTTTGCCATTTTGTTTGCTCTTTTGTTGTTTCTGTTCCTCTTTCAGCTAACAATGACCATGATCTTCTCCAACTGAGTCTTGATTTCTCCTTGAATGGATGGAAGGTTGCAAGGTCCAGTGGCCATCAAATGCAACTTTACGGACCATGTGATCAAGCACAAAAACTAAGGAGGTGAATTTTGACTACAAACATCAAACATGGGAACACTAATCTTGGTCTCACTGGTGTTCATCTTACATCTACCCTTCGCCGATGGGAGCTTCAATTGCCCAGCACAAACAGGAATATGGTCAGATTATCAAAAGAAGAAGGAGTTAAGGGTTCACTGGGATATCCAAGGCAAAGCTTAGTCCAAACTAGGTGAGGCTAGGTTTCTGAGTTCAATCAAGTGTTCTAGTTCGCCTCAACTCCTCATCCAACAGTCTTCGTTTTGTGATGTGGCTTCATGCTCCTTTCTTGACCTGACAGTGTCAAATACGAAGGCTGTCCAGAAAGTAGGTGCACTTTTGTCTGCTCCGCAACGCAACCTTGAAGGGTTTTGATGTGCTTGTATGAAAAGAAAACTCAATTCTTCACCTTTTCAGCATGCTTTGAGCGGATTTTCTCGGATCTCTCGAACTCTGATGATAGCATATGAAGTACAGGTCACATTTTTGTGCACTGGTCCAAATTAAGCACTTATGCAGGCAATCACAATAAAGTTTACCCTACCGTTTCAAACTTCCTCAAAACTTGGGTCACAGGCACGGGAAGTTTACAGTATGAAAATGATTAACGTTCATAAAGCAGCAGTAAATAGCGAAGCGGTGAAATGCATTGCGAATGCGGCAAGCCGTAGCGTCCAGGCAAGCACAACAGCTCTGCGCAGGTCGATTTCTCCGGCCTCACCTGCAACTGAGGCCTCACCTGCAACTGACGAGGACGTCAAATGCGCAAATGCGGCGCTGGGTGACGGCTGGTCAGCTGGAGTGATTTTCATGAATGGAAGAAAGCAACCCGCCACGCCGAGAATCAGCTGGCTTCGGGATAAAAAACGTGGTTCAGGTGCAAGCTCAATAATTTGAACAGAAGTACCATAACGTCATGTTTGTGAGAATGACAGTTTTTTGTGAAAGAAAACTAACAGCTCCAAAACAGCAGTCGGCCCTGATGTGATGTGTGGAGAAAAGTTGTCGAAGTTCTGTCCTGTTCTGTCGCCGCACAGAACAGGAGCCATTCTTTGGCATTGATTCCGAGAGGCTCTGCACCAGCTCTTCTTTTTCTTCGCCCGGCGGATGACGTTTGAAAGAAGTGGAGGAACTCCGGGATTTTCGTGGCACAAAAAGTGCATTGCGGTCTTGCGGCGTTCATGGCGGAGGGCGCATCGAAAGACATGCGAGTGAATGGCCGACCGCGGTGCGATGCCCACAGAAAGTTAAATTTCTCCTGAGCAAAGCGACGGTTTTTGATGCGGTTCACTATGGTGGAAAGCTGAAAAATGAGCGCTTCCACACATGCATAATGATCCCAACCTTTCATCGGGTAAAACGTTTAAACCATTTGAAGAACAAAAGTGCTCAAATTTCAGTGTTGTAAAATTCCGGGTTCCTGCCAGACATTTTCAAAGATTGTGCAATTTTTTCCGTCACAACAATTTTTTTCCGTCTACCCCATTCCCATTCTACCCAGTCCCATTCTGCTTCTGTCCCATTCTGCCTCAGTCATATTCTACTCCAGTCCCATTCTTCCTCACAGTCCCATTCTGCATCAGTCATATTCCACCCCAGTCACATTCTACTCCAGTCACATTCGGCCTGAGTCCACTGAATTCGCGGAAAGGCCCTTTGGTGCTTTTCATCCCCAACAATTTATCCTCTGCGCAACTCAGATGAGACATCGAAGTCGGTAGTAGTTCCGAATACCTGCCGACATTGAACTGAATGAATTATCACCATACCTCTGTTACAAACTAAAAGCAAACTAAACCAAACCTAACCTGACCTAACCCAACGTTACCTATCCTAACACACCTATTCTACCCTTCCTCATCATCCTCATCTTCCCATCCTAGCGTGCTGAGCAAGGCAGCAGAGGTCATTTCTTTTCACCAGCATAATTCGAGTGGCATGTCACTGAATGTCAAACCCACATAACTCCATGTCCGCAGCAAATGAAAAAATTCTACTGCAATCCCGTTCTGCCTCAGTCCCATTCTGCCTCAGTCCCATTATACCTCAGTTCATTCTATCCCTGTCACCGGTTGGCGGTCCCGTTTTATCGCAGCCAAAAAACAAGCACAAAGAAGGGCTTTTTTGGCTGAGGTATTGGTGAGGCAGCAGTGGTCATCAACTGATGAGTCCAGCCACTGCTACTGTGGACGAAACCTCATCCCTTGGTGTGTTCGGCATGCATTGCAATGGAATGACTTAATTTGAGAACAATAATAATAATTGCAGACTTATTTTCGGCCGGCTGTGCGGAAAGTGTTTGTTTTCGTTCTGGTGGTCTCTTTTGGCAACCGTTCCAAAGACCTGCCGACCACCGCATCTTTCCGCATCCACCGCATCTTTCCACCCCATGAATTCAGTCCCACCGCATATCAAAAACTAAATAAGGGTTTTCATAAACGGCTGAGGTCACTGATGGAAAGAAATAACTTTTTCAGAAATGTCCATTTCTCCACTGATGCGATTACCTTCGCATCAAAACGCACCGATGTCTTTTCGGCCTGTGTTTTCCTAGGAGTGAAATTTACTCACTCACCAATGTCAGATTGACCACCAATGTGTGCCAAGGGTTCCACGTGGAGTTGGTCCTCCTATTTGCAAATATATCCCTTCAAGACGGAATTTGGCGTGCAGCTTTTCATCCGTTTGAACTTGCTTTTGCCTGTTTGCAGCATATTTCTGGCACACCATCTCTGAAATATGTTATCTCGAAGAATGTCGACTCAAAGCTCAATAATTATTTCGGGCGCAAACCGGCGAGAAGATAGGAAAGTTGTCGACTGAGATGAGTTTGAAAGAAGGACATAGCTTCACGTGATGGGCTCCATTTGGTAGTTCAATACCTCTGGAACGGCCGTGGTGCATTTTCTGAAAAAAAAGGCGCAAACAATGGCCGAAAATGAGGAGGGGGTCGCCAATTTGACAGACCTCAATTTGGAGAATGCCATTTGAAGCTGTTGAAACAATCGCAATGAAAGAAAAAAAAACGCCCAAACACATTTTCCATTCATGGCAACGTGGCTGGGCCGTCTTTTCGGATGTCTCGGCCCAGCAAGCTTTGCCAGATCCCCCCGAGATTGCGAACACCCCCGGGAAAATTTGGCCCACAACCCCCCCCCCCCCCCCCGAATGTGGACCAGTGTTGTGCGCGCATGCCACACAATTGGGTAGACCAGAAAAATAGACAATGTCCAATTTCATGAAATGTCTTGCCCATTGGAATTTTTCCGATGTTGTTCCATGTCGCCTTGGCTTGGCTTCATTTTCATGTGAATTTGTTTTTAAAAAAAAAACAGGTTGATTGGCTGGATTGGAGGTAAAGGATACGACAAATTCTTCTTGTCCTCAAGATCGAGGAAAAATCGTCTGCTGGGTTGGGCTGCAGGCCCACTCCAGCTTGTCTCTGATCGTCTCTGATCCAATTCTGCCATCCATTCATCGTCATCCACAACAAAGTCAAAATGTGATTGCCTATGAAACATGGCGGCCTATGCTATGCGGCCTGTGCTTCGCCCCTCCGACATATTTGTCTTCCTTCGCCACTTGGCTTGATGCTGAAAGCAATTGCATCATATGCCCAAAAAAAAATCACACCTTTTTGCAGACAACTTCACGGACTTCTTCTTTTGGCAGTTTCTTTTTTGCATGACGGGAAGTGAAGGCCGTTTTTCTTTCAGCTTGCCGCGAAAATGAAATAGCAGCTTTCTCAATCTTGAAAGAGTCAACGGCCGACATTTTCTGGTTAATCTCAAACTGTAAACGTAAGGATCCACGCATTATTTTCCGCCTGGCAGCTGGTTTCAATGCTGCGGGTGCGACGTCCTTGTTTCTCGGAAATCTTGGCATCTTCTCGTGTCCACTGCGCAACAGATTTCGTTGCAAGCTGGCGAGCGCATCATTGCATTTGAGACTGGACTGGAGCAGAACTCGATGGCCTCGGCTGATGCCGCATGTCAGGTGCCATCTCCTGAGTGCAGCAATGTCCGAGCATTGCTTTTTCGTTTTTCGTTTTGAGGCCTGGGCAAGCTGACTGATGGGTGCGATTCACACCACTCCACCGGTCGTCATGACGACGGAGCTTTTTTTCAATGCAATTGGACAGGCTCGCGTTCACAAAGCAGGTGCGGAATTTCATTCATGTGCAACCGCAGTATCTCCCTTCCCACCGCTTCTGTCTTTTCCGCGCAAGTCAGCGCAGACGCAAATTCTGGCACGGCCACGAGTAAAAAACATCTGGAGACTGGCCATGCCAGAAGCGGCACGGTGTGTTGTCGATCAGCTGGGCGAGGAAGCTCAGCCCGACAACTATGCATGCAACATTGCCGCTGGTCTGCATCGTTTGCAGCAATTCCAGGTTGCTGGTATCACTGCAGCTTTACGAACGTTAATGATTTTTCTACTGTACAGGCACTGGCATACTGTTAAATAGGACAATTCTCTAGCAAAAAGTCGATTCACGACCAAATTAGGTGTTTTTAGCGAAAGATTGAAGACTGTGTTCGAGCAGAGGCAACCTCGACACCAAATGCCAACCATCAGCAAAATGATCATGTTCAATTTTTGCAAAGTTTCAAAGACCAGGATCACCAAATGACCATGAATGATCTTGCCGGATCTTCTGGGATATTTTGGCCAACAGACGGACACATTATTCCTGGATACAATTTCACACTTCACTTTTGTAAAGCAAATTTTGTCGATGTGTTCTGATTTTCAAATTGCAGCCAAATTTGGAGATTTTGGTTGGGATGATGGATTCCGTCGAATCCAGGTGTGGTGTCGATGTTTTTTGACAAAATGTGCTTCAATACCATCCCAGTGGTACTCACTTTGCTTCCAGTGACTTTTTTTGATTTCCCCGACTGGAGGAATTTTTGACGGGAAGGAAATAGAGAGGATGAAATGTACTTGGGCCGCTGAAAAATGGATTGCTGACAACATACCACATGATCATACAATGATAACAGAAGTGTCGCAGAATGCGCGAAGGGTGCATAAAAAGAGACTTGGGACATTTTGTCCAAAAATTCCTTTTTTTGTCGAAGAAAAAGTGCACCTAATTCTTGGACAGCACTCGTATGTTGGTTTGTTTTTCAATTCGTCTCTTAGCTGGAACCAGGGTCCACCATTGCAAAAACGGGCCTCAAATCAATTGAAATTCCTTATTAGACATTATACTCATGCTTCTCAAATGGGTAAATCGGTTGGTAATATATTTCTTGACTGTCCACTCAGTTCTTGAATATTCGACCATAAACTGGGAACCACATTTACAATGCCATATCAAAGCTACGGAAGGAAGGGCATCCAGTGCAGAGCAATGATATTTGTGTTAGGTAATACTCCTTCAGTTGCAGCATCCCGTTTCTTTGGGAATTACTTGGATGGGATACCTCACTGTGTCAGCAATTACCTGAATAGAGGCCATTTTCGGATCGACAGATTAGATTCAGGGGCGTCTTTTAGGCCCATGGTCTGGATCCTTTTTCTTGACAGACGACACACTGTGTTCTCTCCCGCTGGGTGTTGTGCGACTGTGCAGTTCAGACGAGTCACAAGTTGAATGGGAGTCGTTGTGCCGCAGGGTAGTGATTCATTGTCATGATGTTTGGTCCATTGTGTTGTGTTGATGACCATGTGGTTTCCCGTTGGGAAAACTCAATTTTTCTGGTTGATGGGATGCAATGAAAAATGTGCTGAGGCTGCTCAGGGCATATCGCGGGTGATGTCGGTGAGGGGTTCCATGGGGGATGATTAAGATGGGTGGGGTGGTTTTGGAGGGGTGAGGGTAGACAGGAATGTTGGTTGGTGTGGGGGAGGCTGGCAGAAGACTGTTGGTGTTTGGTGATGTTGGTATGTTTGTGGGTAGTGGAAGTGATCGGTGTTGGGGTTTCTGGAGTTGATCGATGTCTTTTAGGGTATGGATGGATGGGGTTAGGCAGGTGCATGTATTGTTAGGCATGGATAGGGGCATCAGGTTTAGGCTAGGGGGAAAGGATATGAGGTTTTGCCAATGTGTTATTGTGGGCAATCAGTGCAGCTGATGCGGTGAACACCAGCACCTTGTTTTGTTTAGGATGTGGAGAGATGGAAGGCATGTTTCAGTTTGTGGCCGCCTTATTAAATTGGATCACTTAAAATCACGTGAACTTAAAGTTTAGTTCACCTTATTTTTTAAGTTTTAAGGCCAGGCTTAGTTTTTTTAAGACTAATCAAATTCGGCGCACTTAAAGTTCCCTGGACTAAACCTGCCCTGAACTGCATTCTTGTTACATTTCCTGCGAATGGTATTTTTTGATGGAATCGGACTAATTTTTAGTTTTTGGCCTGATGATTTTTTGCTGTGATGATTTCCATCTGCAGTTCTTCATACATAGGTTATGTGGCTGCTTTCTCACTGCGACAGATTTTGCGTCAAACTAAACGAGATAGGCGTGTAATTTGGAAAAGGTGACAATGTCTGCAGATTTTGATTTGGTTGAAAATTCGTATTATTTCAATTTCGTAGAACACTGCACGAGAAAAAAGCTGAAACATTACGTGGCCCTGCACGAAATTTTGACAGCAATGAAACACAAACCTGGCAATATTCTGAGATTATTTTACATTACCATGGCAATCGCAATTGAATTGAGCAAATATGTGACATGGAAGTTCCGAAATTTATGCCCAGTTTTCCAACATGGATCAAAATTTAATCCGTGTTCGACCTAGATATAATCTAGGTACCGACGTCAACTGATCATAGATCAACTGATCATTTGAACCGGATCACATGCAAAAAGTACCTATTTCGCCATGGCCTGCTTTTTTGCAAGTAACTTTTCATGTAAACAATAAAATGTTTGTCAAATCGTTTCCCTGCGGCAAAGGCAACAAGTTTTCCCAAAAATGGAAGAATTCATAAAAAATTTTGGCATTTCCTACCATTCTCGTACACTGTGATCCTAATTTATCTGAAGAATGCACATTTTGCGCTCTAAACCTGCCTAATTTATCCACTTGTGAATGATTTTTAGAGAATAGCAATTTTCCGAGACAGAACAGAATTTTCCTTTCGTGACAATAAGGAACGCAGTGTCTTTTTTAGCACCAGCGCAATCCAATGCAATGCGTTCTGCGCTGGCACCAAAATTGCAGAGTGAGAGATTGCCAAGCGATGAGGAAATTTGGAGGAAAATTGCGAAATTTTCAAATTTTCTAAAAATGGGACATTCCGGGAAATTTATCAATTTGAATTGTACTACGTGCGAGTCGCGCTGTCAGAATGGGACAGAATGGGATGGCTGCGTAGACGCGTGTGTCTTTCCCATTGTGGAGTGTGGGAAGCGTTCTGTGGTTGTGCCTGCGATGTGCCAGGCTCAGGAATGGTTTGATGTCTTCTGGTTTGTATCATGTTTGTTGTGATGCTTTGTGGCGAGTTGCTGAATGTGTTGCATTTCTTTGTTTCGGTCTTGTTTCTGATCACAATGAGTGTAGGACCGGTTGATGAGGCTGGATCACGTTGACATTTTTGTTGGATGGAGTGAAAGGAATTGGCTGGTATGTAGCAGTTGCTGCGAATGGGTTTGATGTGCACACGGAGGTTGTGAATTTGCCGCAATGGAGCATCATGGAAAAGTCCAAGAAGTTGCTGAGGTTGTTTTCTTCATTTTCTCCTCTGAATTGGACATCCGGATTGATGGTATTCAGCGCTCTGAAGAAGTCCGCGGTCCAGATTGCCTTCGGAAGAGTCGTGTGTTTTGACGAGGTCGTGCACATTATCTTGCTATGTAGAGGGGTTTTTGAGTTGCAGAGTTGATTGTGTGTTGGATATTGTCTTCGAGGTAGCACTTTGCTTGGAGTGATGC
>JASGXE010011636.1:0-14115 GCA_030068105.1 Sinentomon sp. SZTP_YWyxl
AAAAAGGCTGCGGAAGCTTTCCTTACCCATTAAACGTGCATCGTCGTATGAAATGCAATGTCGCCTCTCTTTATCCGAAATTTTCCAATGGATATAACAATCACATTCAATTTCGCATCTACCCCATGGACGTCAATTCCTGTTTCCGCAGGGGCACTTCTCATTTCTCAAGTATCAGTGGAGAGCCAGATGGTGGGATTGGGGGCTGCGCATCCTGAAATTGGGGTCTGATGCGGCGGCCCAGCATGCTTGAGGCATTGCCCTGACGGGGGATCAGTGGTTCATTTTGGATGCAATATTCCTGAACCCGAAGCCAAATTTCTTTTCAAGCGAGCCAAAACCGTGTGTCGAGGAGGGGCAATAAAGCGTACTGCTGGAAGTGGCATTTCTATAGACAGGGGCAGTCGCAACCCCCTTGCCCCCCGAAATGGCGCGTCTTGGCCTCTCCATCAGATCTGCCCACGTCGGTCCTGTATGCGCGAAACCCTACACGCTGTAAACCGCGAACTAATGATCCATCAAAACATCTCTTCGTAAAATGGGACGATTTCCCTTTTTATCGTTCAGCCGGGCATATTTTCAACACGCCCGGCGTTTTTCCACAGATATACGCTGTTCTTGGGCTACGTAGCTCCTGTACTTTTGAATTTCGTTGATTTCAATTTAAACTGGTTCCACGAAAAAATGACTATAACGTTTTTATGGACGGGAAAATTAGGCCTTGCTGAAAAAGTAGAAAATGTCAGTTGAAATAAATTGAAGAAAATGGAAGTGTTGGAAAATGGGCGCTTTTTAAAGAGATTCAAGGACTGAAGAGACAGCTCAGAGAACCATAGCTCTTCATAGTTAGAACCGATTTGCCTGAACAGGAAGTGGCGGAATTCAAAATGCTTTTTGTTATAATCGTGAGAGAAAATTGCTCAGTCCGTAATTGGGATTGAGTGCTTGCCAAATAATGTCCAAAAGCATTTCGGAAACTTTTTTCCAAAATACTTTTACGGAACATCTCAGGAGTCTCCGCTGCAAGACAAGGATACACAATGGCAGGTCAAACAGGAATAAGGATTAGTTCATTTCTAACAAAACACCAGTTCAGTTCTTCCAAAACACTACAGAACTTTGTGGTACAAAACAACTTTCGAAAATATTTCCTCCTCTCGAAAAAAGCGGAGTATCGTGTTCCCGTCCATCCGAGGTTCCTCTAGGGGAAAGAAGTCCCATGGCGATATATCCTAGATAAAGGAGCGCAAGTTGATGCAGTCTTCATTGATTTTGCAAAAGCATTTGATGTTGTTAACCATTCATTGCTGTTACAGAAACTGGCCTTTATGGGGCTTGACACTGTTACTTTGAACTGGCTCGTGGGCTATCTTTCTTGCAGAACTCAAGTCGTCAAGGTTGGGGATGACATTTCTGAACCTCTTCCTGTGCCTTCTGGTGTTCCCCAAGGCAGTATACTAGGCCCATTGCTATTTATTGTGTATATTAATGACCTAACTCACGGCATAAAGTCACAAGTGCGTCTCTTTGCTGATGACTGTGTGTTGTACAGACAGATAGACTCAATTAATGATCGACAGGTTCTCCAGGAGGATCTGATATCGATTTCCCAATGGTGCACAGTTTCCAAAATGGCGTTAAATGCTCAGAAGTGCTCCTTGGTCAGATTTTCGAGGGTGGCCGCCGTGGTAGACGCTGAGTATTTTTTGAATGGGATTAAACTGGTTCCTAGCAAGGAAGTTATGTATTTGGGGGTCAAGTTTACCAGCAAACTTGAATGGTCAAACCATGTTGCATTGGTCGCTAAAAAGGCATGGCGAGCACTCTACTTTGTCAAAAGGAATTACAGGAAGTGTTCGCTCAGAATTCGCGAGAAAGCTTATCTATCTCTCGTAAGGCCTATTTTAGAGTATGCCTCCACGACTTGGGATCCGCAGCTTTCCTTGCATGTTGCTGCTTTGGAGCGTGTACAGCGGCAGGCTGTTCGCTTTGTGTCCGGGGACTATAGGAGAATGAGCAGTGTTTCAGCTCATCTTGCCAAGCTCGGATGGGGACGCTTGGCTGACCGGAGAAAAATTCTGCGCATTCTATGTTTTTTCAGAGTTCTTTGTGAATCTGGAGGGTGGAAAGAGCTTTCACAGTATATCTCGTGTCCCACGTTCTTGGGGCGTCAGGATCATGCTTTTAAAGTGAGACCTCTTTATTTCAAGAGGGAGTTTGGCAGGTCGTCCTTCCTTGGGCAGGCTATTGGCGATTGGAATTCCCTCCCAGCCAAGATTCTTGAGCCCCCGATATCAGTGCCTATTCTTCGTTGCAGGCTTACATCGCTTTTGACGCTTTCACGATCTTCAAAATAAAGGAACGATGTAGGGTTCCTTGCTCTCCTGGCGGTATAGATCTCTCTTTTTTATGAACACGGTTTGTTCACGGAATTATCGCGCTTAACGTTGCTGAACTGTATTTTTTTTCTTGACCATGCTGATTCTGCACATTGTTATTGAAAGTGAACTGTTGTTTCGAGTTTTGAAGCATGAACATTTCTTGTATTATGTACCGTATGTATGATAAGGGGAAATCCCCTCAAATACAATCATTCATTCATTCATATCCTGCGGGGATATGTCAGCGGCGATGTGTCCTGTCATCTGCAAAGTGTATGAAAACGTCTCGCCGCAAGGTGGAAAGGCAGCGAGAAGAGGATGAGGCTGGCCTTTCATCGTAAGCATCAATCTCTTCAGATCGAAACCAGTCTTTGAGGTTCTCCCAGCGCACCACAAAGACAAATCCAATGAAAAAGAATCGACTTTACCCGGCAATCCCAATTCAATTTCAATTAAACCCAGAAAAACGTATAAGATTAAAAAGTTCCACTGGTCAGTTCGTCCAACTTGTTCATGTCCTTTAGGGTCAAATTTAATCGAAAACGTTTCGCCAAAGGCAGTTTTCCCTGTTCGTGTCGATACCGACCTCCCTTGGGAATTTGATAGCGCCATCCTTTAAATTCCCAATAGGTACAGCACGTTCCATGTTACGACTTTCCACAGGCTTCAGATGGCATAAGCTTTAATAGAATAAGGTTACAAAAAATATACATAGAACCAAGCGTCAGAAGGAAGAATTATTTTGCAGCACAAATTGCAACCCCTATTGGTACCTATAGAAGACAGGCAGATAGAATTTTTGGAGAGAAAATTTCACAGAAAAATTATACAAAGCGAGTGAGAGATTATTTTTATTTCGGCATTCTACTCGTCGGTGACACACAGCCTTTTTTAAGCTAACTCCCTAACCTAACCCCAACCTAACCCAACCTAACCTAACAACTTAACCATAACTATAACCTCCTTGCCTAACATAATCTGACCAATCCCTGCCGTCAGGATGAGATAGCTTAGAAAAAAAACCTGTTAGCCTGACCTAACCCTTTGCTAACACTACCGAACCTAACTGTACCTAACCTAACCTGACCAAGCCAAACATAACCTAACCTGAGCTTTCGAAGTACGGAAGGATTTCCTTCTGATATTTTTTTGCATTGCTATGAATGCCATGTTAGGTTTGCGATGTTTGCTTGTGTGTGTGATATCTTTGTCTTCAGCATTTTTTTCCGACGGAAAACAAGGAACCCCGGAAATTCCTTTCTTTCGAAGGAAAGAATCACATCGTCTGTGGCTTTTTGAGTCAGTTTCGAGTAAGAGTTCGGTCCTGTGCTCGTCCTAGACAAATAGAAAACAAATTCCGTTTCCCTGACCAAACTTGGTCTGTGGATATAAATCAGGTCGATGTCAAATAAAAGCAGTCAAACAACTTATTTTTATGGGCTTGGAATGAAATATGCGGGTAACTTTCTCCAAAAATCTAGTGGCCTGAAATGCTCCATGACCTGTTCAGGCATTTCATGAGAGTGAGGCATCCCGTATGGTCTTCGATACACTCTAAATGCTTAGTTCCCGTTTGGAACAGCGGCACACAGCAAAGAAATTCTTACGCCGCGTTTTCTCTACGTGGAGCAAAAAGCACGCTGCTGCGTGCTTCCATGGGTGCGAATCATTTGAAACTTACCCCTGAAAAAGGGGCTCAACTGAATCTAGTCAAATGTACACAAGAAATTGCAGGTTTCCGAGTGTGACACCGTTGGGCCATCTTTCGGAACACGGGCTCAGATAGATTATTTTTTCGGAACATTTTGGAACTCGTAATGTGTTCTTGGAACCATTTTTCAGATCACAAATTTGGAACTCATTATGCACGATTTGGAGCATAGTGAGTGTTCCAGTTCCAAATCGCTCGTGTGTTCCAAATTTGTTATCGGAAAATAGCGTTCAAAGAACACCAAAACGTTCACCAAAAACCAAGTGTTCCAAAACTGTTCCTAAAGGAAATGCTACGTGTTTTAAACGTTGTCACAACTGAATTCCTATCTGACCCTCTGGTTTATAATGCACTTGTGACTATGAGAAATTCTGAAAATCCGGAAAAGCAAATAATTTTAATGTCCGTGTAAAACTGTTTGCACGCCCTGCGATCCCGCCACCCTTCGAATTCAGGAGAATTTCACCTTTCTCGTTGCGTGTGAATTATTTTATGGTCAGACGACATAAGAGATATTGCCCTAAATAAGCGGGTGTCGCCACGTGACCTGATGTATCAGGTAGTAAAAAACTCGTAATTAGCCTGCGGTCACGCGACAGTTTTTCTTCGCTCGCTGATACGTCTTTCGAAAGTCTCTTGACAACTGCAAGCTTATACTGAGCCATTCTGAATGCTCGGGCCATGGGATGTTTTTGTCAGACTTTTGAAGTACGGGGTTATGTAATTCCCCATCTAGTAAGCGCTGTTAAATGCATTCCTTCATGCAATGTGTTTTGCGACGCATGAGAAACGGGGAATTACATTGCCCCGCGTGCTTCAAAATCTGAAAAAATCTCCTATGGCCCGGGTGTTCAGAATGGCTCCGTATTTCGAGAAGAAAGCTGAATAACTTTGCCACTACTTCTTTCATTCCATTTCGAATGAGATTAAATTGCTTGGTTGCTCACTGCGGATTTTTCTTGAAGTTCTCAGCTTGTGGCTGGTGCTGGGTTCGCTTTCGTCATTGCTTTCCCCACTGCCGAACATGCAATTTGGAAACTGTGGCTCGAGACGTCAACTTTCTCCAAGGGTTCTGGTTTTGCAATCATTTCTTGCGTTGCTGTTTCCACGCGTTTTTTCACACCCAGATTTCCTTGTGCTTACATGGCAAGTATAGAGAAGTTTGAAATACCCTGTTATGCCAAGCAAACTGAATAGCGGTATTTCCTTTTTTGACATCTTTTCTGCGTGGCCATGCATTATATCGCATGTTTAGAGATAGTTATTTTCGATCTTTTTTATTTATTATTATTTTATTAAAGACAAATACTGCCGCAAATGAAATGGCGACAGGAAGGACAAACACAAGCTCAATGCAGGGAAAGGAAAACTTATCTACGAGCACAAACGTCAATTGCGTGAGAAAAATTCAGAAAGAAAAAAACCATCATCAAATGCAACAAACTGATCAATTATACGAAACGAAAGGTCATGGGTGGGTTGTGACGCCTAGGGACTTGCGTGCGCGGCAAATGTACGATGAACTGGAAGGAAGACCATTCCATTCTCTGATAGTTTTCGGAAAATAGGAATTGAAAGTCACATTAGTTTTAGAAATTGGAGCGGAAATACCATAACCATTATCTGTTCTGCGTTGGTTGGGCTTGATGGAATAACAGCTCGGCAAACTAAAATTCGTGGAGTGAGTGATAATGTCGCAGAATAGGTTTAATCTATGCACCCTCCGCCTGCTTGACAGCGGATCAAGATTTAGTTGTTGTAAAAGTTTGGTTACGCTAACGTCACGGGAAAAGCGACCTGTTATAATACGAGCCGCTCTACGCTGTACCATCTGAAGTTTGGAGATCAGCTCCTGACTCGAAGGATCCCAAACAGCCCCAGCATATTCAACGATTGGTAGGACAAGGGACAAATAAGCTTTTAACTTAGCCTCTTGGGAAGAGTAACGCATGCTTCTCCCAACAAAAGAGAGAGTGCGATTTGCTTTCATACAGGTAAAGTTAATGTGATATTTCCAGGTTAGGTCATGAGATATAAACACACCAAGATTTTGAAAATCTTGACATTTTCGATGGCCTGGTCCTTTATGACATATGTTAGTTCTCTCCGAGGAGTCGCTGAGCGGTTGCAAAATTCCATGGCTTTAGTTTTTGCGGGGTTAATGCGCATTCCCCAGGCGTCACACCACACTGAAACCTGGTTGAGGTCAGACTGCAGGATCGAGGTGTCGTCAGGGGATTTCACGACCCTGAAAATAACGACATCGTCCGCAAATAATCGAATACTAGAATTTAAGTTTTCAGCTATGTCGTTAATGTATATTAGAAACAAAAGTGGGCCAATCACACTCCCCTGGGGGACCCCAGAAGTGACTGGAGATTCATCAGATGTAGCCGCAAGGGCTGACACCATTTGAGTTCGATCAGTTAGAAAAGCAGCTGTCAATTTGAGGATAAATGGAGGAAACCCTATTAACTTCATTTCATTGAAGAGTTGACCATGTGGAACCAAATCAAACAATTTTTGGAAATCCAGAAATACGGCGTGTGTGCTCAGCCCCCTGTCCATGTTCCTAGCAATTTCATCAACCAAGAGGACAATCTGCGTTTCGCATGACATTTTCGCCCGGAAGCCGAATTGATTTGGATGAAGGATGTTCTTGTTGTACAGGAATTTGCGAATTGAAACTGCAAGAATCTGCTCGAAGATCTTGGAAAAAATACATGTTAGAGAAATGGGGCGATAACTATCGGGACGATTTGCAGGCATGTCTTTCTTTTTAATGGGAATCACAAGAGCTCGTTTCCAGTCCGCAGGCATTTCCCCAGATGCAAAAATTTGTGAAAATAAGGGTGCGAGAGCCACACTCAATGACGGAGCCAGCTCTCTTAACATACGACCAGGCAACCCACGTGTGATTTTACGTGTCATTTAAAATCATGGATGGACAGAGTAAACTGAAGTCATGCCAGTGACATTAAACCGGATTTTCAATTTCTTGTCATGTTTTGCTGCGCGCTTGGAGTCATAGTGGTCTCCGCCAGTCGTCATGTGGCACCTTGGCCGCAAATTCCACGCAACATCCTGCTTTCCCAGATAACAGCAGGACTACTTCAAAGGAAACCACTGTACTCTAATCATCGCAGGCGAACCAATTGTCCGAAAGTCAAGTCTTTCGCTCTAACTTCCGATCGGACCAATTGGTCAAAAGAAAAAGGAACATTCATTGAAGCCATTTTGCCAATCATGTGTCGCCCTATCAACGAATGCCAAGAAAACAAATCGGGGACAACATTCGTAAATTGATGGCAAGAAACATCTCTCGGAGAAATGGCTCAACTGTAGCACTTTCCAAAGTCCATTCTTTACGAATGCTGCAATCACATTTCAGTGCACTTTTGTGAGTTCGCCAACTGCATGGCGAAAGCTGTTCTCTAAGTCCTCAAAGGTTTGCATCGGGATGGCATGATAGCAGTATTCATTCCCATCGCACGTATGCTGACAAATGTACAAAAATGCACAAAATATTGACTTGTCGCTGAGGCCAAGTTGGTCAGACCGTTCGCATATTGGGTGCTGTATGCCGCGTATTCTATAACCGGTCAGTAATTTTTTCCAGCTATAATTCAGGTATTTTTCCACAGCTTTGGTCACATACCCGTACAGTGTTGGCTTTTGTACATTCCCGTGTGTGTTTGCAAAGCATTGGACTGTCGTACCTATTGTTTTCTCTATCAGTGCGACCGTGGAACCACTCGATATTCAAACGGACGAACGCACGGCCTTGGACGACATCATTCTGAAGACCAGAAATGAGGCATAGACCCCAAAGCCCTCCTCCAAAAAACTCGCCAACCTGACGACATTTTGCCCGGAATACAGCTGTCAGAAGGACCTTTGGATTGCAGACACCAAAACCAACACGTCATGCTGTATCGTCGGTCTGTCACCTGACGAATTATCAATGACTCCGGAAAGGTTTCAACAATCAAGAAAATCGATCTGGACAAGCATGTACAGTCACAGAAACAATAGTGACTCCCTAAATACAACTACCTTTATTGGGTCATGGGCGTCAGTATTGTTTCGTGAGTGCACATGTCTGGAACCATATGGACATGCCGTGGCGATGGCGGATAGGTATTCTCTCATGGGATGGACAGCCACGACAGCAATAATGAATCTATAATCCAATGTGGGCACTTGTGTTAAGGGAATAATTGTTGTTTCTGTGACTGTATAGTGGCGGCGGAATTAATGTACCCATACATGTGTATTTCCCATTAATTGTTGCCTCCGAAACTTTTTTCTTTCTCTTTATTCTTATGCAGGCGGTAGAAATTAAAGCGCCAGATCTCAACAAAGCTACCTGGAGGTGTCAAGATCTTGACCTCGGTTACAAAAGAGGTTCCTTTATGTCTGCAGCATAAAGTTTTTGCCGAAATCTGAACGGTCACAATTCTTTACATGTATGAGTACATTAATTCCGCC
This sequence comes from Sinentomon sp. SZTP_YWyxl, assembly GCA_030068105.1. Classification (NCBI taxonomy): domain Eukaryota; kingdom Metazoa; phylum Arthropoda; class Protura; order Sinentomata; family Sinentomidae; genus Sinentomon; species Sinentomon sp. SZTP_YWyxl. The sequence goes on from JASGXE010011636.1 coordinate 8,584, forward strand.
GCCGCTATACATTGGGTCTTTTGCATCTTGATATCATAAACCGATGCTTTGTTTTGGCAACAGCAGAGCCAAGCGGATTTCGCGCGCCCCTCTGTATTAATGTTTCTCTTCGTGTCAAATGCCTTTGTAAAATCTATCAGAACAAGGAGCGTCCCATCTCCCATCAGCGAAATAAACGTCTCAGTTGTCTAACATTCCCGTATCCACTGTCATTGGAAATGGAAATGGCCCATTTCCCGCTGTCCTAAACGTCGCGCCTTTTTTCCAACGACATATCTGAAGAAACTATCTGAAACAACAATTGCAATTCGTTGTTTATCAGCGCGCATCTCAATAGTGCTCGCACCCCACGACAAATCACAGAGGATTGGTTTTATTGTCTTTACAACTGATAAGAAACTGAAAGTTATTTTTTCTATTTTCTCTCTTTTCGAAAAATCAGAGGAAAATAGGAGAGTACCATAACGTTTAGGATAAACATTTCCATTCACATGTAGACAAGAGTACACTGTATAATGTGATTGCATTTTGAGCCGGCCTGCCTACTGCAACGTATACAGGAGGCTAGAAATAAAATTACGGGCCCAAACAAGCCGGGAAAATGATGCTTAAGCCCAGAATTATATAAAAAAGTCACAGCGTTGTGTTATACTTTTGGAGGGAAGATATCACATCAACAATCGCATGATAAATGTCAGGTTTTGATTTCGGATGGGGAAATTGAACCCGATAAAATTGTCCACCCTGATTGAGTAATTTGTGTTGCTTTTCACTCCCCTAGGATGTCACAGGATATGCTCTTTCCCCGTCAATGTCACCCGCGATGACCGTAGTTCGTTACGCACATTTGTCCACAATGTCCGCAAATGTCCGCATTGTGCGATAAGTTCCCAAAGTCCGAAATGTCTTTATTGTCCGTAATGTCCATGGTATCCGTAATGTCCGTAATGTCCGTAAAGTCCGTTATGCAATGTCCGTAATGTCCGCAATGACGTAATATCCGTGATGCGTGCACTATAGCCGTAGCATCCCTAATGTCCGAAATGTCCGTCTATGGCCGTAACATCCGAAATGTCTGAAATGTCAGAAAAAAACCACATCCGTTATGTGATGTGATGTCAGTACGTATAATGTCCTCAATGTACGAAATGTCTGTAACGTCCGCAATGTCAGTAACGTCCGCAATGTCAGCAACGTCCGCAATGTCAGTAATGTCCGCAATGACATTAACGTCCGCGATGTCAGTAATGTCAGCAATGACAGTAACGTCCTATATTTCCGCAACGTCCGCAACGTCAGAAATGTCCGCAATGTCAGTAATGTCTACAATGTCCGCAGTGTCAGTGGTGCCCGCAATGTCCGCAATATCAGTAATGTCCGCAATGTGAGAAATTTCCGCTATGTCAATAATGACCGCAATGTCCGCAATATCAGTTGTGACCGCAATGTCAGTAATCTCCGCAATGTCCGCAATGTCAGTGATGTCCACAATGGCCGCAATGTCAACAATTTCCGCAATGCCAGTAATGTCCGCAATGTCAGTGATGTTCGCAATGTCACTAATGTCCGCAATGTCCACAATGGCAGTAATGCCCGCAATGTCTGCACTGTCCGCAATACCAGAATGTCCGCAATGTTAGTAATGTCCGCAATGTCGACCCTAATTGTCCTTCATTCGTTTGGAAATTTCTGCCAAAGCTTTCTATCTGGAATTGAACAAAATCCGAAGGCCGCATGATTTCGATTTTGAATCAAACGCTTTCTGCGCGACACTGTCATCGTAAAACTTGCTGCGCTTTAATCTTATTATACGAGTAGCTCTTTCCTTTTACAAAAACCCAATTCGTTAGCTTCAAGTCCATTTTTTGCATAAGGATTTGGGGTGGAAAAGGGGCGAGGTGACCATTTAGCCTTCCTTGCAAATTCTCCAAATTCGCTAAGTTTTCGTGGAGGTGCCACATGTTTGTGCCCGAAATGTACTGAAAAATTTCAAAGTTTTCCGTCTTCTTAACCTTAGCGTCCCCTCCCCGTGTGGGGTAAAAACTGCCAGTGACAGGACGCAATTCGGTCCGTAATCGATAGACGTTTCTCCATCCATCGTTTTGTAAAAGGTATTTTTGGAGACCGAATCTGCATGTTGGTACCGTGGGTCGTCATTGAAATTCCCTTAGTCTCAACTTCCAACGATGCAAGCTTCAAACTCTATTTTGCTGGCTTCCGGCTCCATCAATTTTCGTCAACTTTTTTCTCCATACCTCTGAACGGTAACCGCGACTTGCCTTACTGGATAGCTCACCAAAACCAAGAGAAAATACGAAACCACATTCCAGGTTCACCGTCCGAATTCCTCGCACCTTCTTTGGCCGAAATTTAGATGGATCCATGCTATAAATTCCGCGAGAAGCAATATTTCAAATTCGGTTCGATAATTCTCACGCAGGTAAATCTGCATGCGCTTTCTGTCTGTATTTTGGGCATGTATGTACAGATATTTCCTTTGAAATTGTGCAGAAATTGTTGCCCTGTTTTATTGAGCGAAATCATTGCGCGCGCAGAAATAAACTTTTATTTTTTGTTTTAAAGAGCCTGCCTGGCTTGAATTGCTGATGTACCATGGTGCGCAAAGCTCGCAGATGCCTGGAATATAATGGTGTGAAAAATGATGTGAAAAATGATGTGAAAATGATGTAAAAATGATGTGAAAAATAATGTGAAAAATGATGTGAAAAATGATGTGAAAAATAATGTAAAAAATGATGTGAAAAATGATGTAAAAAATTATGTGAAAAATAATGTGAAAAATGATGTGAAAAATGACGTGAACCATGATGTGCCACCATGCTGTGAAACATGATGTGCCCCAATGCTGTAAAAACTGATGTGACACATGATGTGAAAAATGCTGTGCCCCCTGATGTAAAAAATGACTGTGCCACCATAATGTGAAAAATAATGTGAAAAATGATGTGAAAAATGATGTGAAAAATGACGTGAAAAATGCCTGGTTGACAAGACCATCACTGGTACGAATGTCAAGACAGAAGCGAGCAAGGTAAAAATGGTCCTCAATCTAAACGGCTTCGTCCATAACCTATACGGCGGAGAGATAGGTGGCGAGGTAATGAAAATCCACCGGGGTCTGAATTTTCCGACCAAGTCGATCCTCTCGTCCAACCTGGCATTGAGAAAACGTCAAGATAAGGAACTTTAAATCCGGTTTCAAGCCTCACTTTGACGTATCACTCACTGTTTTCGCCAACATGACAACTTTAAAGGAAAATGCTGTACAATGTTAGGGGACATACCTATGAAAGTTTTAGCAGCCTGCAGGCTTATAACTTGAGCTACCTTTGCTGGAGAAATACCCACTCGAATTTCACTTTCACTGATCAATCCATCTTTCACCGAAAGGAAAGGACTTTTGCCTCTATTTCTCACAGAATTGTCCAAAAGTTTAGAGAATTATCCAGAAGTCCACTCCAGAAGGTATGGACATGTCAGGATTACTCTCGTGTCTGCGTATTTTGCAAAGTTCACTTCCGGTATTGAAAAAGGAGTCATGAGGCGGCGCACATTTTGAACTCCGGAATAAATTGGCCGAACGAAAAAATTACAAGGAATATTTTCGACGTCTCTCTTATTTAATCCCTTGTATTCGTTCCTGACACTTTGTCTGCAGAGGTTGACTATTATGCTTTATCTTTGACTGGCAGGTTTTTCTGGCGGATTTCACATCCTCCCGACACTATCGTCTCAATTTTATCATCGAAATTGTACATGGGCCATTTTTACTACCAACTGCATAATGGAATGTCCCAAAGAATGAGAAAATATCATCACCTGCGTCATTAAGTTTAAAATTGTATGGATTTGATGGCCGTCTTCGACGCAAACAAAACTGAAAATCCACACATCTTCCCGCAGAATTCCAATCATCGATATAACAGGTTACCGGAACGATTCTATGAAAGTGTTTTTCAAAAGTGTTCGGTCCCTTCATACGGATTCGGTTCGAATGTGAAACCTCAGAGTTCAGCGCAACAATCTTGATTTGGTAGCATCCTGGGCATCCAATCAGAATAGACATCTAAAATTCACATGTCTTCATTGTCAATCTTGTCTTCATGTCGTCTTGACGTTGCCTTAACGCTGTCTCAATGTTGTCTTATTGTTATCTTTATGTTGTCTTTATGCTTATTATGGGGCTTATTCTTTCGCACCTTCCAGCAATCTGAGAGATAACATTCGCCTGAATATTCGCAGCTTATCCTGTCTTAAGTTGTCCTAATGTTGCCTAAATGTTGTCTCAATGTTGTCTTAATGTTGTCTTAATTGGGGCTTATTCTTTCGCACCGTCTAGCAATCTGACAGACAACAGCATTCGACTGAATATTCGCAGCTCATAAGCGGCATCAAAATCTGCATATTTTTTATTCGAAGAAAATCAAAAGAAAATCGAATTTTTTCGAAAGAAAAATTTATTCCAAGAAAATCGATGCCCTGATGGGACCTTTTCTGTGAGACGTGTTTCTGTAATGAATCACACTTTCGCCTCTGAAGGGATCGATAGAAGAATTAATCAATAATTTTATTTGATCGCTAAAACCTGAAGGTTTTCCTCCCGAATAACAGGTCATTGGCCTATATTAGCTGGTCTTTTTACAAGGAAAAATGTCCTGCCGGTCAATGTAGTAAGCGGTGTTATTTTTCCCCCACTTTTATTCCGTATTAAGTGTAATTTGGAAACACCGCACGTGGTCGCACGTGTCTCCGATTAAGGTAGGAAGTGGGCCGGAACGATGCACTCCCTTCTTGTCAGCGGAATCCGTGGACATTTACAAATGTGGTGTCATCAATTTTATAATTCCAAGTTCAGTCGGGATCAGTCGCCTAAATAACCATTACAATCATGTATAAAAAAGTGGCGGCGGAATTAACGTACCCATTCATGTGCTCTTCCCGTATAACCGTTGCCTCCGAAACTGTTCTTTCTTTATGACAAATTGTTTTGCAATTTTGAATTTTTGAATTTTGAAATTTGAAAAAATTCGAAAAAAAAATTTGAAATTAAAACGCCAGACTGCAACAAAGCGTTCTAGAGATATCAGATTTTGACCGCGCGCTTATGAAAGAGGATCTTTAATTTCTGCTGCATATAGAGTTTTTGCCAAAATCTGAACGGTCGCAATTTTTACCTGTATGAGGAGGTACATTAATTCCGCGGCCGCTATATATAGGAAAGCCAGGTTGATGTACACAATCTAAATTGGCGGTTTTCGATTGGAATATCTTCGGTCCCCAATAGGAAGGTGCGATACCGAAAGGGCTCAAATGGCTTATCATTCTCTGTCAGTGGCGTTAACCCTTTTCAACACTCTAAATGGGAGGTTTCCTTCTGGAACACCATTTCAACGCAGATTTAGAAGGAAGTGTTCCTTAATTTTAAGGAAGTTAGAAGGAAGCTCAATTTGTCCAAAACGCCATTGGACACACTCAGCAGGCTCCTCAGCTCAATTTGTCCAAAACGCCATT
>JASGXE010011637.1:0-12119 GCA_030068105.1 Sinentomon sp. SZTP_YWyxl
TGTTGCATTTTCAATCCCGTGATCTTGGCTCCTCCTCTTTCTGAGAGCCATGTTCTTGGGTAAAAGGGACCTTGGCAATTGTTGACGGCGTTTTCGCCTGCCTTATGAATTTCAATGGATTCTTTTATGTCCCTGACCTTGTTATTTTCAGCCGAACTCAGGATTTTGCTCTCGGTCCATTTGAACCTATGAGACTTGTCCCATGAATGTGCGGCAATAGCACTTTTCTCCACCTCGCCTCTGGCGGTGTGGCGCTGGTGCTCTTTGATCCTTGTTTTCAGAGTTCTGCGGGTTTGCCCAATGTAGACTTGCCCACACTCGCAAGGAATCTCATATATACCTATACGGCTCCTATTTTCCTCCTCTACCTTATTAACTATTAACTATGTTGGGGGCCACAGGCAATAAAAGCCATTGGACGTGGTAAACCCCGGTCAGGCATGCATCATTTTTTTGCCTCGGCAATTACCACGACAACAATCAAGTCGTCATGTTCTCTCACCGAGGCAGCATGCATCTTTTCGGCCAGCGAGGTGAACGGATGTAGGTTACACAAAAAGAAACGAAACGTGGAATGCAAGTGCAAACCATTGGTGCATGAAGTGAATTTTTAGAAACCCAATGTGGGTGTTGTCGATGGCAATGTCAAAAAAGAAAAAACAAACAAATAGCAACGAACCAGGTCAGGTATGCAATGTGAAAATTCCACCGATAGCATCTCCACAAGGTCGGAGATGATTTCAGCAGCAGGAAGGATCATTGGATCACAAAAACAGGCCCAAAACGGTGCACAATAATTACAGCTCACCATAAATTTAATGTTTCATTATTCAATGCATGAAAAATAAAGAGAACGAGAAAAAAGGCATGGTTAGACAATGATCCTTGTAGAAAAGAAACTAAACAGGGAATAAACAAGTAGCTACCTAATCAAGGTTGGAACCAACCTAATGAGGTAATACACTAAGCTTGGGCTTTATGGCAGATAAAAAACTGGTGTCAGATTTGTTCAACATGTCATGGGAAATTCCAAGCCTGTTCCAGAGAAACAGGAAATTGTTTAGGAATGAGAACCTAGCGACATTTTTTGACAGTGATGGTGGGACAAATGAAACGAGGTCACTAGCCCTCGTAGACCCTGTGTTTTTGATCAGGTTGCCACGGCATCCAGCCCAGCCACCTTCGCCTTTAATGCACTTCCGAAAGATGGAAAACCCTCTGAGCCTTCTCCTCATAGCAAGGGATTCCCAGCCTAGTTCCTCCCTGAGCAATGACACACTGGAATGAAAGGAGAAGTCCCCAGAAACAAACCTCACCGCCCTGCGCTGGACAGACTCAATTGCATCAATGTTGCATTGAAGATGAGGATCCCAGGTCGTTGTTGATATTCTAACAAGGAGCGGACCAATGAGAAGTAAAGTATTTCCTTAACCTTTCTTGAGGCGTGGGAATAGTGCCGGATAAGAAATTTAAGTTGATTTGATGCCCGTTTTACCATCTGAGTTATATGAGGGCCCCAGTTCAGGGTAGGGCTGAAATGAATGCCGAGGTATTTGATATTGTCTGGACGTGTCAACACAGAAGAACCAACGAGATAGTCTGAGATTGAAGGATATGTTGATGAAGCAAACGACATAACAGATGTCTTTGTGACATTGATACTCATTTGATTCTCATCACACCACTTAACAATGGAATCAAGGTCATCCTGAAGGGCTTTGCAATCGGCTTGAGACCTGATAACTCTGTAGAGGACAATATCATCTGCAAATAGCCTGATATTTGAGATGATATTATCTGCCAAGTCATTAATATAAATGAGAAAGAGGAGAGGGCCACACACTGAGCTTTGAGGAATGCCACTTGTGAGTGGGTGGGGTTCTGACAGATCACTGCAAAGAAGAACCTGAAACTGCCTATCTGAAATAAAATTTGAGAGCCACAAGAAAAGATTTTCAGGAATGCACAGCCTAGATAGCTTCGATAGAAGAATAGGAATTGAGACTTTGTCAAATGCCTTGACCAGGTCAATGAAAATTGCATCAGTCTGACTGGACTTTCCAAGAGCAGTGGCAATGTCATGCACAAAACTGGTGAGTTGGGACTCGCAAGAGAATTTTCTCCGGAAGCCGTGTTGATGATCAGAGAAGAATTTTTGACCCTCAAGTAACTTATAAATAGCCAGCTACCATTTTTTCCATAAGTTTTGTAAGGGATAGATTTAAGACCGCACTAACATGATTCTTTTCTTTTCTATTCCTCTAGGTGGGAGGGAGGGAGAAAGTTTATTTGGTTCCAGCCAAGAAGGCTAAGGAACGCAAGGTACTGCTTGAGTTGAGCTCAAGGTTGTTCCCATGACTAATCCACAGGCCTGTGAGTGGTTGTCGGTGATAGAGAGGAGTTTGCCTCTGAAAGAATTCAGAGGATGCATTGAACTTGGAATTGTGCCAACATACTGAAGCTCCATTCCACGAGGACTAAGGCTACCTACCTGGTGCAAATCTGCATCTGGAAGTGCTTTCAATCTGTTAAGCAGGAGACGTGCCAGAAATCCTCCTGTGGAAAAGGCTAGTAGGCCTATCTGTGGAGGTGTGTGTACAAGGCCGTGACCATTTTGACTGTTCAAAGGAGTACCTAGACTCACTTGCAAACGTGGAGGTGAAGTGCCAAGTGCATTGGAGGAGATTGCTGAACAGATCCTCTGAACAGTTCCACTCAAGGTGCAAAAGTCCATTTGGGCAGTTTCAAGACAGAGTTGCACCAGTTATGTTCTTTGGTTCCATTGGAAACCTCTTCCAGGCTCAAAGACTAAGGATTGGAGAGAAATTGACTGGATATTCTGCTGTGAAACATTGAATACATGAAGCTGAAATATTGTTGCTTGGATTTTCATGAATTATTGTTTCTTTGCATTGATTACGGACACATATTTGGATAAAGTGTTTGATGACTAATTTATAATAATTCATTCTTGTTCTCTATTTTATTCATTTATTAATAAAATTAGGAACAGGATATTCCAATATCTGGAGTTGACTTTTGTGAAGACTGCATCAAATTGGTAGGTGCCTAGGTTAGGTGTGCTTACTTTTGTGAAGTGAAGATTGAAATACGAAAGGGAAGTCGAAGGGACAGTGGTGTAACGAACTTCTGGAGTTTTTAGTACCTACACCATCCGTCACGATACCTTATAGTTTAGCTGAAGAGCTGATGAGACTTATTGGTCGGAAGGAGGCAGTCGAGAGAGGCTGGCCACCCTTAGGCAGTGGTATCACAACACTCATTTTCCAATCGGGTGGGATTACATTTTGGGCCAAAGATACTGAGAAGAGCACAAAAAGGAATGTTTTAAGTTTGTCACAGTGGTTCTTAAGGAATGCCATAGGAATGGAATCAATGACATTGAAAGTGGAATTTTTTAATGCTTTGATTGCTTTAACCACCGCTTCCAGGGATAAGTACCAAATCAGCATCCCGGAGAAAAGTATGAGCTCGGTTGTGGGTGGTAGTGGAGGTGACAGGAATTTTGGGTTTAGATAATTTTTAGAGCCAAAGCAAAACAGCTACTTGGCCCAGCATTGGCAGAGAGACCATGACTGGAGGTTATGCTATTGGGAATTTCCAAAACGTATGATTACGCATTGAAGAATTTTGCAAATGGCCCAATTTAATTCAAGTTTTTTTTTTTTTGTGGGACAAACATGTATTTTTTTTATTTTTTTTCAAAACCCTTTTTTGGTGGGGGGCCCCTGGTTTGGGAGGAAACCTTTGGGGGAAAACCCCAAAAAAAAATTTTTTTTTTCCCCCATTTTTTTTGGCCTTTTTAAAATTTTTTTTAAAAAATTTTTTTTGGGGGGGCCCTTTTTTAAAAAACCTTTTTTTTTCCTTGGTTTTATTTTTTTTTTTTTGGTTGGGCCATTGGGAAAAAAAAAATTTTTAAAATTCCCTTTTTTTTTTTTTTAATTTTTTTAAAAAAAAATTTTAATTTGGGTTTTACCTTTTGGTTTTTAAAAATTGGGTTTTGGGGCAAAAATTTGGAAAGGAAGGAAAAAAAAAAAAATTTCGGGGAAAAGGGTTCCCAAAAGTTTTAAAACCTAAACCCTTTTTTTAAAGGCGGGGGTGAAAAAAAAGGGGGAAAGGCCAAAAGGGGGCCCCCTTTTAAAAAAACCTTTTTAAAAGGGGGGTTTTTTTTTTTAAAACCCAAAAAAATTTTTTAATTTTTAAAATTTTAAAAAAGGCCCCGGAAGGGGAAAAACAATTTAAAGGGAAAAATGCCCTTTTTTAACCCCCCCTTTTTTTTAAAATTTTCCCCCAAAAAAATAATTTTCCCTTTTGGAAAAGGGGGGTTTTTTTTTTTTTTTTTAAAAAAAAAAACCCCAAAAAAAGGGGGTTTTTTGGGTTTTAAAATTTTTTTTTTTTTAAAATTTTAAAAAACCCAATGAATTCAGATTGTTTTTTTTTTTTTCTGTGGGACACAAGCATGCATATTTTTTATTTATTTTTGTCCCATTTTTTTTGTTATTCATTATTTTTTGTTGGGCATAATTTTTGACAAAAGGAAAAAAGACGATTAATTGAACAATTATTTGTCAAAACAAAAACCTTACATCATAGTTTTTTGGCAAAAATGGTTGGGTAACAAAACAGTATGGATCTCAACCAACCTCGCAATCATCCAAAATTTCACGACTCCCATCCAGTGAGTGATGTTCGATGACAAAGCCAGTTTATGCATCCGTTGCAGAATTGTCATAAATGTTCAATGTTGAGACAAACAAAGTCCGACCATAAGCAAAAAATTATGCCATATTTATAAGCAGTGGCACATCAGATTTATGATTGATAATATGATTCCTAGATGAAAGTGAAGTGCAATGATTGGATCATTGCATGGTTGGAAGAGAAAGAAGGAAAAAAAAAACAATTAGAACAAATGAAAAATATGGACCACTGTAAATCAATGAAAAAAAAAACTGCAACAATATCTTCTTTAATCAACCTCCCTATACCTACCTACTTTTATTTGGGTCTTTTTCCTGACAGAAGAAAACTAAGGGGAGATCAACAAAAGGGACGGGATGGCAAATAGAAGGAACACCATTGACAATATGGAAAAGGGGGGGCAAAAGCAGAAATTTTCTGCTTGTGGCCTGACCACCTAATCTACAGTGGGAGGAAAACAAATCTCAGAAGGAAAAAAAAAACGAACAAAACTGGAGGGTCTTGCCACAAATTCCGAATGGTGGATACCTACCCATATTATCATATATATTGTCATATATATTATCATATATATCATATATATTTTGGTAATCCTTCAAAGCTGCAGCATAAAGAGGGAAGAGATTTTGGCTTGAGGAGCAGGAAGAGAAAAGGTGCAGCATTTTTAAGTATTTTCGGCGAAGACTGGCATTAAACCAAGGTGGGAAGGACAGATTTCTCATTTTTACTGGTTCCCTCTTTGGGATAAAGTGTTCAATCATCAAAGTGCAAATTGTCTTGAACTCAGTCCAGAGCTGGGCAACAACAGGATCAAGATTGCAGAAGTCAAGGATAGCAAAGTCAAGTAACCTATCCACTGCATCTCTGTCATATTTGTCTAACTGGTATGTGTGGCCAAGGTCATTTTGGAATGACGGGAGGGAGGGTGGTGCACAACAATCAACCTGGAAGCAGGCATTTATCATAAGATGGTCGCTCATACCTGCGAAAGCTTTAATTGATACAACTGTCGATTGGGGACAATGAAAAATGAGATCAATAGCTGTGCCAATGGTCGGCAAAAGCATGTCTGTGGGACGAGTAACGATATTCACAACTTGGTCCAGAGAAAATCTGTCACACAGGCGCTGCAATCCCTCAGGATATACACAGTCTGATGGGCAAGGAAGGACATTGAGATTGAAGTCACCCATGACAAAAATCGGAGAGCTGCTGCCCAGTGCATGCGATTGCAAACACGGAGTGATTGCTGCCAGGAACTCCAAATAAATTGCTGTAAAGCAGTGAACAGACTCAATGGGTGGCCTATATAGTAGTAACAGATAAGCAGGGGGGAAAGAAAAACCCAGAGAGATTACAATAAATTCGAGTGTTTCACTACTGTGGACAAGCTTGGGCTGCAGGGAATGTTTTACTCCAATGAGCACACCCCCACCTGTTCTAGAACGGTCCCTACTTTAATCAGTTGGATTAAAACATTTGATTTTGATTTAAGATTTTAGAAGAATCACTGTATTTACATTTTTTCTATTTACAACATGAATTTCTGGAAATCAGAAATATCACAAAAGTCTGAATTTACAATGAAGACAATTCGTTAGAAACACAAACATATTACAACATTTCTCATGGTGTTTCGCCTTATGGAAAGTTCATCAGTGGAACGGAGTTCTAAACAAATTTGGCATTATCCTGAAGGAACATGAATGATTTTAAAGAGGAAATTTCCCCATTCTCACTTAACTTTTGCCTTTGAAGAGTAGGCTGATTGTTGATGTTCCAATCCAACATCTTTCCAACAGACTACAGGCTTGACAGGATGAGTCCAGGTTTGACACAACTTTCGACAGTCTAGATTCGGAGCTGATCCAACGCCCTTCCAGTTTGTTCTGCGCAGTTGTTTTCCTGGTTCGACTTATCCCTCGTGACTAGGACTCGTCAGACGTGTTGAGATTTTTGGGTGTCATCAAAAACTGCAAGAAAGCATTGAGGGACACAATGTAGTGACCCACTGACGGCAGTCCAGGACCCAAAGTGGACATGCTCGTCAACAAAAGTTATCTGCTCCACTCAGCACAGAAAGATTTGATGTTTGGATTGTGGTCACAACAAGTGGAGCTTTCATCACGTCACTGGGCTCAATCTGATCACTTCAAGAGTGCATTCTCAAAGTAAGGATCAAGAAGGTTAAACTCAAGAGAGATAGAATTGTCCAAAAATCAGGCTTTCAGAAAGGGAAATTTATGCTAGGCACAACAAATGTTCAACTGAAAGTTTCCAAAACAGTAAATTCCTGACAAACAATGTCAGGCACTGACCACTAGTTGAGATGGGCACAGACTGAACCAGAAGTACTTAATCTGAATTGATTTAGGGATTGAGGTGATCACCTTTATGCAAAAATCACTGAAAATATTTGGCAAAAAAATATATCACTGAAAAAATGTCAGTAATTTTTCAGAAAATTGACTCTTGATTTAGGAAATCTTTGAAGAGTCTCCAGTTGCACGGAACGAAACATGGGAAGTTTTGCTTCATTGAACCCCAGAGAAGTCACAGACTTACCTCCTTTTTCTTGATCAGGAGTTTTAACCAAAGACAGAAGTCAACGGCACTGATAAGCACGAATGCAAAAATCAGGCACGAAAAATCCAAGTTTAGAGATCTCGGTTATGTCGAAACAAACTCGAAGCGAGAACTGACTGGCAAATAACCTCGGTATTTCAAAATCTTACTATTTATTCAAATTTGGCCGGAACTCGAGAGAACCAACGCAATTGCTACGGCTTCCCAAGAATTCCAGGAAACCTGCAAATACCTTGTATGGGTGGTCCTGCTTTGCATCCTAAACTTCTTCAGTTTGTCTTTTTCCTGGAACGGAAACGCTCGAAACAACGGCGGTAAAATCTCACAAAAGCCCAAACAAGCCTTTGATGAGTGCCGCGGAACATGAAGGTTATTTCAATCTGTGCAATTTATTTCCGCCGGAAACGGAAGCCTGTGTGGCGTATGATCGCCACATTACTTGGCTGAGGCCACTCAAAACTGCGGGTGAAACCCCCTGAAAATGGAAAAATGGTCGGTGCCAAATTGCTACTTGACCGGAAGGTTATACTACGAAAGACTGTATAACTTTTGGGAAGGATGTCATTTTCCACGCAGGAACCATCGAGCCAAGTCTCTGTAACAGCCACACAATCAGCATCAATCGAATCAAGAATGGGTTGTAATGCATAGCGCTTAGGAAGGATGCTGCGAGAATTAAAAAGCAAAAATGAAAGGTTGAACTTGATACTCTTTTTGTTAGTAGGGAATATTTTGTTGTGACAAAGATCCAATGGGTGAAGAAGAGGCTCTTCAACAGGTGGTGCATCAGGAAATGGGCCAGAAGTTCTCGCGTCGAAGCGGTAAGTAGATCCTTCCAGCCCATTTCCATCAGCCCCACTGCTTAATACGGTTGTGTCAATGTCAACAACGGGATGCATCAATGGCCTGAAAAAGAATTGATGGAGCGAGTAAGCTGGCTTGCTACTCTTTGAGCTCCAGTTTCAGAATAGTGTAAGCCATCACCAGAAATAGCAGATGACTGGATGGAACCTTGTCTTTTAGACTTGGTGTAGCACGTCCCTCAGTTTGAGGTGAGGCTTGTAGATACTGCGAAGATAATATGAGCGCAAAACATTGGCAATTCTTTCCGTACATATGGTAGAATTGCGTTTGTGAGGGACCGGTCATTACCCTTCGGTTTCGGCTTTGGTTCCCGAATTATTGAGGGGTTGTATCCATTTTGGATGGCAACCTTTCTCAGATAAGCCTCCTCACGATTTTTAGCTCCCACATTGTTACAGTGTGAGAGCATCCTCTTTTGGAGGAATCGGAAGGCTGAAGCCTTTTGGCTGGGATGGTGGCACGAGTCTTTTCCAATATAGAGATCGGAATTCGTGTGCTTCCTGTAGACAGATGTGTCAACTTTTCCATTCTTGGCGTGTTGGACCAACACATCCAAGAATGGCAAGGCACCATCCTTTTCAACTTCATATGTGAATCTGATCGAGTCACATCTGGAGTTCAGGCGGTCCGTGAATGTCTTTATTGTGTCTCGGCCGTGGGGCCAGATCACAAATGTGTCATCCACTGCGCCTCACTGGGGGCTTTCTTCTCGAAATCTTCCATGTAAAGGTTTGCTATGAACATTGAGAGTGGGGATCCCATTGTAGTCCCATTCCTTTGTTCGTAGATTTATTACTGAATGCTCGGAAGTAAGTGGTGTTTAGTAGGTACCAGTCTGGTAAGTCGTACCAATTCCTGAGAGTAGTAAGAATCCCGGAATTTCTCAGCCAGTAAGTGGCAAGCTTCTGGGACTGGGATTCTGGTAAATAAGGATTCCATGTCATAGCTCATGAAGATGTCAGAGTCGTTTAAGTGTGACACTTCTGAGCTTCGTTAGGAAGTCCGAACAGTGAACGATGTGTCGGTCATTCCCACCTACAAGGTGGGTCAACTCTAAACTTAAGAATTTCGTCAGTAAATCGGTTGGGGAGCCAATGGAGGATACAATTGGCCTTTGCAGGATTCCAGGCTTATGTATCTTGGCAGTGCTGTACATTCGTGGGTGCTGTGGCTACTTCGAAGAAGTCTCCATTTGTCGCGAATAATATGACTATCTTCGATAGCTGTATTTACCTTTCTGATAAACTTATCCGTAGGATCTTTTTCCAGTTTTCGGTAAATCAGGTCATTCAAAATTTCTTGTAACTTCGAACAGTAGTCAGTCTTGTTCAAGATTACAGTTTTGTTACCCTTATCAGCCGGGGTGATAACAAGGTCTTTGTTATTTTTAAGGTCTCTCAGAGCCATTCTCTGGCTGAATGTGAGGTTGTCCTTCGGACGTTCACTTTTATCCCTTTAATCTTGGTGCGGATATCCATCTGGGTATCTTCATTGAAGTATCCAGTTGATATGGCTTGCTCTACACCAATTATAAAGTCCTGTGTCGGCATTGTGCGTGGGGCTATGGCGAACTTTAGACCTTTTGATAAAATTTCCACTTGTGCTGGGCTGAGTCAAAGTCTCTATTAGAACAATAATGGCGGTATTGGTGACCATGACGCATCTGGAAAATGCAATTTACGCAAACGATGGATCTCCATTCCCTGCCCGAAAACCTTAACATTCCCATGAGACATATTAATGTCGCTGGAAAACTCCTGCTGTTCCCATTTACCCCCGTTTTTAGTTCCCATCTACCCCTAATTTATTCCTCATTTATTCTTTGTTTTTCTCTCTCCATGCAATGCCTTTGTTCGGCATGTGTGATTTGATCTAGGGTATATGGCAAATGGTCAACTCTGATTGACTTACACTGCGACTCTATGTGAATAACAACCATGTAATCTGATTTTTCTGGAGCTTGCATGTGGTGCAACCACATATCCAACTCCAACTAAAATCACATAACTTGTGCATTACCTGTGCTTGGTTATCTTCTGGATTGATCGCCGTAATATCGACGGCATTGCATTGGTGAGTTTTACCTACCTATTTGAAAATACCTATTTGATTAAAAATTGTATGTTATGATGATCTATTATTTTGATTGGTGGAATGGTGGAATAAAATGAATGTGGGATTGTCTTTTTCGAAATGATGGAAATGTACTTTGGGACTTGATGATAAAAAATAGAAGAAAAAAATATTCAGTGCATGTAAGCACTACATCAAAGTGATCAGGATGTCAAACGTCATTCAGGTACATAGCTAGTCAAAAGTTGAACAGCCGAGGCCAGATGTGTCATTTCCAATTTGGCAGATGGAGGGTGCCCAAAAGTTACAGGCGATATCAAGGAAAATTCGATTCGGAGATACCTGAAGATGAGTCTTAGTCCTGCAAACGTACCTATAGGTAGGTACAAAGAGCGATGCAAAACAACAACCAACCCAATTGCCTTCAGTTGTCAATTTTGCTCCTTTATCTCACAATCATATTGCATAAATTTTCGACTGCTGCAGCCAATCTGGGACTTCGATTCTTTCATGTGATATGTCGATGGAAAGGACATTTTTGTGAACAGAAGATTGGGGTGTGTGAATCCGGATTTGGATTCGCACTCGGAATCCGAATCCTAAAGCTTGATTCGGATTCGATGACTTTGACGGGATTCGGGTTCGGAATTTTTTTGGCTGGATTCGGATTCGAGAGTTGAGGATTCAGATTAGAGAATCCTTTAAAAAAAAAATTGCCAGCAATCGCAAAAGAAAATAAATCTTGGAAGATGAAAAATTTGCGAACGCACCATTTTCTGGGGTCGATGTTGAATTGGCGAAAACAAGATGGCCGTCGCCAGGAACGTGGTGTCAAAATTTTGTGAAATTTCTTATTTCATTGTCGTTTTTTGAATGTGGTATCATAGTTTGGGAAGGTTTCGGTTGTAAAATCTGGTGGCTTTCAACAAGACCAACGAAAGTTCAAATGCAGCTTATTTTCAAGCAATTTTAACTTGGACAATGTGAAAATGTGAAACCATGGGTCATGGACTTTTTCAAGGTGTTTGCAAACTGGTGACTTGTTGCTGACAATGTCTATGCTCCACGGTTGCTGGTGTAGAGATTTTGGACTCCTGGGGAAGAAATAACACTGGGGAATTGAGTTCTGGAGAGTTTGGAGGAACAAATTTGAGGGAATTTAATTGCAAGGACTTACCTATGGTGTTTTTCCATTTAGTCAGCTGATTGCAGTCATTGACTTTTCATCTTCAGGTCCACTTTCACAAAAATTAGTCTTCAGCTTTCACTAAAATCTATGATTCTACAATTCAGGAAAAAATTAGAAAAGATTTTTAAAATATTGTGTTGTCTATGAGAGATCTGGAAAGAAAAGGTTTTGGAAAGGAGTCTTCAAAACAAAAATCAATTGACTTGATTTGTGATTGGCTGTTGGCACTGATGACATCATCATGTTGATGCCTGATCTGTGAGTGGTCATTTTGTGACCTGGTGGGAAAAACCTGAACTAAAAAGTTTGCTGCTGCTCTCTCTTTTTGAATTCTTGGCTTTTTGCTGTCAGCTGTTGCGGGAAGCGGCCATGTTTTTGGTGAAACATTGTTTCTTTGAGCTGCTTCAACTTTCTACGTAAGCCAATTATTTTGGAACTGATAGTGAGCTGCATAGGCCTAGTTATGGCAAGATCTACAACAATTAGTGTCTGATATTTCAAGTCCTGTGGCAGTTTGGCCCGGCTATTCCAAGATGGCTGCCTGATGAACATTGATTCCAAGTGGTTTGATTTCCTGATCTGGCATGGTGATGAATTGGTTCTCAGAGCAAGTTCTGGGTGTTCTGATCACTTGATGAGTTGATGATGGTGCCAAAATAATTCTAGTCATGAACAATTCCACATA
>JASGXE010011638.1:0-13526 GCA_030068105.1 Sinentomon sp. SZTP_YWyxl
GGGGGTTGTTTTGGTGGAAATTGAAACCTAACTTAAAACATGCTTGGCCTCACCTGACCCAATCTCCAGGAACAAAGAAATAATACTGGAACAAAAAAAGAAATAAATGAATCAGGAAGAAAGAAAATGCAAAAAGAAAACTGGTTGTTGGCATTAGAGAGGTATACAACAATTCCATGACACAGAGAAAAGGCACACCCTGTTTCGTTGATGGTGCCAAAGGGGGACACAATCGTGTGGCTCAGGGCAAAGCTATTTTCTATAAATGTTTTCCTATGATCGTGCAATTGTGTCCCCCTTACAAACGACCAAACCCCAAAAGACTGAGCTTTGACTGTGTTGTAATACCTATTAGGGGGTTTATTTTGATTTTGACATGAAAAAACATTTTTCTTCCAATAATTATTGTAAATTACCGAGATAGTTCTTCCAAGTTTTTGCTTGAGACAGATGATATTTTATCGATATTGTTTTCACTCTAGTTGCCTGGACATTGCTAGGATGTTGGAAGAACCAGTGGCTTGTGTATCATTTTCCAGATGTCCTTTTCTTAAGTAAATCCTTAAGGCCTACGTTCCTAAGTGGCATACTGACAGCAAGAGTCAGCCAGGTTTTCGTCCTGGATGCAAGCGTCAGATCAGATCGTCCTCCCTTTCACAGAGTAGGTAATGAACGATTTTCTGTATCAACTTGGATGGTGGGTAGGTAATGAATATTGAATTATGTTGAACACCCCGCATTCCCTGTTTGAATTGACAGATTTCTGACCAGTGGTCCAGTCAGCTTTTCAATGGAACATCTCTGCGCAAAAGACATCGTGGGTTTGGTGGTCATTATAAGGGTACCTACAAATGGGCAAGAAGGGAAAATGTCAGTCGCTTCATGCAGGGATTGGATAAGTAAAAGGTTTATGGGGAAAGTGTAGAAGTTTCACAATGAATTATGCTGGGGTTGTTATTTTCGGCATCAGAGCGGAAGAAGATACAAGTCTTGGTAATGCCACTTCCCTGGAGTTTCTGAGATGCAGGATTCCGGAGTTATTTCAGCTTGGAAATCAAAAGTACCCACTGAAAGTCGATAAATCATTTTGGCGTCATCGGTAAAAAATCAATACTGCTTGTAACCAGCAATCCCACTTCCATGTTGCAAAGTTTTGATGGCTATCTATTTGTTGGCGACACCCAATAATAGGGACCCATGGGTGCATGTTATGGAGCTAGTTTCAGACCAAATCAAACCCAACCTAACTAAACGTTATCCAGCGTAACATCTGTAGGCCCATTTAATGGGTATCACCAACGAATCGAATGCCATTTTGATTTTAAATGTTTCACATCAACTCACCATAGTGTCTGAAGGCAGGATGAAATGGACACTTTTGTGTTGGAATATGTCCAAAAAACTGCTCGTGGCGAACAGGTGTGTGCTTTCCATCAACACAATTCGACATTTCAAACACTGCGGAGGCTGTGCTCCTTCTGCTCACTTTTTCCACACGGTTTGGTCTCTTGCTGTTGAGAACTAAGGGTCAAACAACTACCATTTCTGTTTGCTTATTTTTTCTCTCTTTTTCTAAACATGCAGCCCATGATTTGTCAAAAGATCAAAAATTGAATTTTGGAGATGACATTGCCAGTCAGTTGAGGATAGCAAGGAAGAAGCGGTGGAACATCCAGGAGGAAAAGAGAATTTCTCAGGAGATTGAGCTTCATGTCTGTTCCTACATGTTTTCTCAATTATTATATTCACTTCCATTTCAATTCCATTGTCTTCTCGTTTTATGCTTCCAACGCCTTGAAAGATCAATCAAGATAGATCTTTCCTCCCAACTACCTTTTTGCATTTGGTATACCTGCATATTTTCGCATTTTCCCCTAGTCAATTTTCCCAAACCATTTTCCACACAAAGTCAGATTGTCTTATTTGCTCAGTTCTCCAAGTCCAGACAGCTCTTTTTGACAAAAAAAAAACATGCACAAGGACTTCACCCAATTGCGGGTGGGTGTAGGCCCAAGGGTCATCAAAACTTCATCAACCATCTTTTTTGTTCTCTCTTTGTGGAAAAATTTCAATTGTGGTCAGTGTCCAACACAACTAGCTGAAAAGTCCTGGTTCACCACTCACCAGAAACAAAGCACCGCGATGCCAAAATACGAATGGCTGGTTGACCCCAGAAGAAGAAAGATGCCAGGATACGAGTAAAAAGAGCATTTTATTTTTGCAACCGAGAAACAACTGAAACATTTTGAAGACAACTTCACAATCACATCGACAGGTAGTTGCAGCAAAATCGATTTTCTTTGAGCTTACTTTTTCACTATTTTTGAATTGAATTCCTGGCCTTGATCTGACAGAAAAACACTCCTAACAAACAGACTAATAATTGTGAGGCATGCCAGCTGACGATGGGCCAGCTGACGATGGGGCCAGCTGATGATGGGGCCAGCTGACGATGGGGCCAGCTGACGGATGGGTCAGCTGACGATGGGGCCAGCTGACGATGGGCAGGTACCTAATGGCGAGTTTGCACCGAAATTGAAGTGCAGCTGAACCAGATATTTTGAAGACACAAATCACCTTATGACAGGCCAATGTTTTAAGGTCATTTAATGGGCATTTATTTCGTGCCAATCACTAATGTTCACAGATTTTTTTGTGAACTTCAGTCCCTTCGTTGATGATAACTCAAACTGTAATTTATGGACATCGCCACTTTGTGTTGATTTTGACTTTGATTGGTTTAATAGACTGTTCACCCTCACACTCAAAATCAAAATCAAAAATGGCTTCAATGATCAAAATGTTTTATCTATTGCAAAAAAGAAGACGTCAGTCTCCTGTAGATCTGTCATTTGCTTTATCTTATGCTGGACTTATATTTTTACATTGAATTCAATTCATTTTCAGACCTATTTGAATACCCTGATCGAAAGAGACAAAAACCGGCAAATAGAATTCCAGAAGGAACAAGATCATACCAATAACTTGGAAGAGTCAATTGCCCAAATTGAAGCAAACTGTGTAAGATACCTAACATTAAGTTCCAAAGTTTATCAGAGCAACTTTTTGCTTTGGCAAACTGGAAAAGTTGTGGAATTGTTGGGAATTTCTATAAAATCGGAGAAAGTTGGCAATTTGTTTCGGTTTGCAGTTCCAAGAACCTGTCTACATGTTCGTGGTCGTTATTTGCGATTAACAAGTGCACACCAAGCGGAAGGTTGACAACAATGAATGGGCACATGGCAAGCAGCACCTGGGAGGTGAGAGTACACATGATATTAGGAAGAGGGAAACGAAAGCACAAGTGACGTCGTAAACTTGGCCGGCCAACTCCACATGTACCCAGACACGTCCTCGGAACAAATGGTTCAGTTGCATTTTTGGCAGAAACAATGGGCCTAGAATGTCGCTACAATTCAAAATTGGATAAGAATCTTCAAAAATGTGCCAAAAATTGCTGTTTTGTACTCTTTAGTCAGAGAGGTGAATGAATTCATGAACATCTTTCTGGAGCAGTTGGGGAGCTTTCTTGTGCAAAAATGCTGGGCAACCTGACTCCCGGCTGGGGTCTCTGCAAGACAGAAACTTATTTTGCTCACAAATATGTAGGTACTGTTTCATTTTGAGGAGTTTTTGAGAAAATTGGGAGGTTGGCCTTCGGGTGAACCAAGGATTGTCTCATTGATGATGACAAAAAACGTTGATTTCTATTCCTCAAGTGATTTCTATCTGAAAAGCACTGTTTATTGCAGCTAAAAAAAAACAATGAAAAAGGGGCACAGTTGAAAAACTAGGTTAATTAATGGTAAAGCTCTAATTTGGAAGCCTCTTCTCTACACTTTAAGCGTGCTCTGCAGTACCCACAGTGCTGTTAAGTTGAACATAATCACACTGTCATGATGTCTCCAATAATTTCTCCTCAATTATTTCCTTCATCTTACAGGATAACTATGCCAAAGAATTGAATTCCCTCTTTGCAAAAGTCGACGAAAGAAGACGGGTATGTGTGGTTATAAACGCTGTTGATTTTTTGCCTTCTTTGCTGCCCCCTTTGCAATTCTATTACACATGGGTCAGCTAGCTGGGCCTGCATCAAATATCACCACCTCCACCCTCCCACATTTAATGTTGCAACCAACGAAAGAGTTTTTCCTACTGTGTTCACCTTGGTTTGAGCAACTAGCTCCTGCTGACAATTTCATTCTGAAACTGATGATGCAGGATGGAGCCCATATGCTGCAGTTCCGTATGGCGCATGGGCACCGACTAGGCCGTTGATTCATCCTACACAGCCAGTTGGTTCTGCTCACCAAAAGTGGCCCACTGGACTCTGCTCTGCAAGGATGGTATTTTGTTCCCAGATTGGGTGTAATTGTGTCTCTGGCATGGAGGGAGAGGGCATTGGTGCATTTGCCTGTCTGGACACCGTATTTTTGTTGTGTTGTTGAAACCATTTTGTGGAGTGGATGTCTTGTTTTGTTTGGCCTATGTACACTTGGTTCCACTGGCATGGAATGCAGTTGATGCCTGAGGGAGGATACATCTACTACATTCTGTGTTTCTGCACCATGTATTTTTTTACTCAAAACAGGTAGGCACATGCAAGTGACGACAGCATGGAATTCAGCGGCATCCTTGTGCTGTTCGAATATGAATGTGCGTGCGTGCATCTGCAACTCAGATGCACGCACGCACATCTCTCCACTCACATCAGTATGACAACTTGTGCTTATTTCCCTTTTTGTTCTTTCTCCAATTGCAGCAATTTTTGTTTCCAACTCTATCCACATTTTTTTCGCATTTATCATTTCAGCAGCAAATTTTTGCTTTGTTTTTCAAACTTAAAATTTACGTGGGGTGTCTCAAAAGTTCGCGGCCCGAGGCAGTTCCAGTGGGACTTGGAAGTTGAAACTTAGCACACACCTTAAGCCATCCTTAAGAAGACACCTTGCAAAGTGGCACATCCATGCGTCCTCGAGATCAGATGCTTTTTGCCGTCAATGGGGAGGGTCTCTTCCTGCCCTGAAGTCTGTGTGTCGTCACATTTTTCAAGTCATTGTCGAAGGCTGCCTTGTGATGCTGTTGACACAATGGATATGTGCTGGATGCATTTCTAACGTGGGTGCCAGACTTCAGAGAGGTTGGCAAGGAATGTGAGGTCGGCAAGGAATGTTTGGGCACATGATCATCATCCTCACGAGAGTGACAGGGTGACCCACCAAAAGACGGATTGACGTTCTCGGTCTTTTGGGATGCTAATCGAGTGGCCATCACCAACTGCCCAGAATGGGGAGAAACCATCACTGGCAGCTTTGCTACAAATTTTCTGAGAAAACATGGTGAGAAATACAGAAAAATGCTGAAAAATGATAACCAGAGGGTTTTTTCATTTCCATGCCCAATCACACAGCAGTCCTGCTTTCACCCACACAAAGTTGCCACATTGTGACTTGAAATGCCTGGTGTAAAAACAAAATTTACTTCATTTTTGGGTTGCTTGAACTTCTACCCATCCATCTCTGGAAGTGCCACTTTCAAAGCCTAACCCATTTGAACAGGGTGATCAGTGACTGACTGTTTGGCCAAGAGAGGCTGTTGCCACGGATGGTGGCAGGAAGTTCATTCGGCGATCGCAGAGTTGTGCCACTTTGCAAGGTGTCTTCTTAAGGATGGATTAAGGTGTATGCCAAGTCCCACTGGAACTACTTCGGGCCGCGAACTTTTGAGACGCCCTACGTTTCTGCAGACTGCCACAAACTATCTTGTTGCTGTTTTGGAATTCTCAAGGACAGCAAAGAAATATCTTTGTTGCATCAATCAATTTTCACATGTCTCTGTGCTGTGCATCTTGGCAAGGCAACATTGCCATTTCTGTGATCTGATCAATCATCAATGGTCATCACCCCAATTGAAATCCAAGGAAAGTTCTTGGAATGCAGGAAACTGGACATTGCAAAAACCTTCATGGATGTGGAATCAGTCTGCTTCTGCATGTGCATACCTACTTTATGTTCACACAGCTGGTCCTAATGCATGATTTTTTTTTAACTTTCGTCCATTTAGAAACGAGATGTGCCAGACTTCCTTTGTGGCAAAATCAGTATGGACGTTCTCAGGGAGCCAGTCATTACTCCTTGTGGAATAACATACGAAAGGAAGGATATAGAAGAACACCTCCATGTTAGTGGGCTATTATTTGGACATACCACTGTAATGTCCTGTTTCACAATTAGCGGACGCGCTGTACTTTCCTGTTTCACAACTAGCTTGCATTTCTGAGGGCTGGCCATCTCACGGGCTCATCTCTCACACCTTCGCTTTTTCATGACAGATTTTTTGCATTTTTTATTTTTAGGAATTCGTTTTTTCCATTATTTTTTCACATTTTTCTGCCATTGAAATGATGGTTTCATAATGAAATGTTGAGATGCTATCAAACATGAAAAAAGCACCCTCCTAAGCGCAAAAGTTCTTGCACCACAGTTCTTCACCATTTTCTTTGTCTGGAAAGACTTATTTGCTCTCCATGCTCTTTTTCACCAGTATCATTGGCAGTAAGCATATGTGGACTACAGACGTTTTGTGCCATGCCAATTCAAATTGCCATCAACAAGTTACCTACCAAACCACAGCTTTTGTTTTTTTCTCTTTGGAATAATCACCAAATAATCGGAGTTAGCAAATCATTGCCAAAGCTTTTAATTGGTCGCACACATGGTTCTGTGCATAATCGCACACATGCACATGCAGCACGCACACACACATGCATTGGTAACACACCTGAATTGGTGACACACATGGTTCAATAATTGCAACAACAATTATTGTGCAGTTTTGAAAGTGCTCGACACGCTTTCACAAACTGCAAATTCTTCCTGACACATTTCGAGGCTTGACGTGGAACTTGGGGGTAAGTCTGTGGAACATTTTTCCAAGTTTGTTTTGACACGTGCACAACATATTGGAACATATTGTCGTTTGTTACATGTTCTCAAATTAGTCCCAAAAAGTGGAAAATGTTCAGATAAAAAGTAAAAAAGTTTAATCGTATTAGGGATGGAAGGGAGGTCGGGAACTTGGAAAGTTCGATGCTTTCCTCTCCATAGCTCAATCAGTGCTGCCTCCGGGACCATCCCAATGCTCCCATTCTAGGAACATACCTCTTGAATCTGTTCTGGTGATGGTGGTGGGATGGGATCATGTGATGACCTCTCCGAAAGTAAGGCAGATTCAACAAGCTGTGGAGAGGAAAGCCTTGAACTCGCCCCTGAGAGAAATCTGATGCTCTTTGGAGATGTTCAATTTTGGGTAAAAAGCATTTGCAATTTTCTGCACTCTCTTATCCTTATTCATCTACGTACTTCAGTTTGGTACCTGTCCCTTTTGCATTTTTGAATTTCTACTCTACAGGGTTCCCACAGTCAGCTGATCCCACGGTCAAGAAATCACATCAAAAGTTGGGGAAATGTACACAAATGTGGAAAAAGTCAGGGAAAATCAGGGACTATAAAGATTCCTTTTCGAGCCTAAAGATGATCGAGAAACGATAATTTGACACCAAAATGAACACTCAAAATTTCTTCAACTTCTTAGGGACTTTGCCCCCAAAAGTTCCCCAGACCCTCTGCTGGAGGCTACGCCCCTTGGAACCTCGCTGGGGCTCTCACCCAGACCCCGTAAAGCCAGCGGCAGCTTTTGACATTTGACAGTGACACTTTATTTTGGTTAGCCAGAGAAATGGTCAGCAAAGGTCAGAGAAAGGAAATTCCAAAATGTTCTGGGAACCCTAACTCTATTTTTTTATCAACTTGGAGGGGACTCATTGAAAATCTCTGCCCTTTGGATATGCAGTAGGTACCTATTTTGCAGTCGAAAAAAGACCACTTAACTGTTACCGTTGTCTGTCACCACTCTGAAGGACAAGCTTTATTTTTCATTATCTTTTCAGAGGGTTGGCCATTTTGATCCTGTGACGAGAGTGAAATTAACTCAAGACAAACTTATTCCCAACTACGCAATGAAGGAAGTGGTCGATGCATTTCTAGCAGAAAACGAATGGGCTCTCGATTACTGACGAACGACCACCTGCATGCCTGTCTGCTTTGTTTTTGTTTGTTATTGTTTTTATTTTTTGACTTTCACTTTCTATCCCTGCTTTGTTGAGTAGGTAGATATGTCCAAAGTGTTCTGCTATTCCCAAGCACTCCAATGCAAACTGAAGTTGCGTCCTTCAGTCATACCATTTTGTATTATGCTGATTTTGACATCATTGGCACATTGCATAAGATTTGCTTAGTTGTTTTATTTTTCCGCAATGATAATTGATAGGATTCAAAATCTTCAACCTGCTATTCTTGTAAGGTGGACATGGACTTTGATGCAGGGAAGAAGAACAGTTTTGTGGGTGGAAGGGCTCCAGGTTCATTGAGATGGGAGGTAAAGCAGAAGTGAGGGGGCAGCATCTTTGTTAGCAGTTGGGCTTTCAAAAGGGTAAAAGTTCATTCATTTTGGCTAAAATTGTGGTTGCTGGGCCTTTTTCTCAAAAGTAATTGGGTTAAGATTTCTGGAAGAAGACAAAAACAGCCAGCCCTCTGGAATGCAATTCTTTGTGTGACCCATGATGCCATGGATAGGTTATCCGTTTTTGACCGCAGACAAGGACCACAATATTATCATTTATCACTATGTTATTGCAAACAAAGCATTTTTCACATACCATCCATACTTTGGATCGCTCCTTGCTGGGTTCCTCCCTCCTGGTGATACAGGTCGAACTGGCTCTTGGCGAGTTCTCACATTTGCTCCCTTTTGACCGCTCTCCGTCGTTCACTTCACAATGGTTGACGTTGATTGCGATCGTTGCGGTTTCTACATCAAAAATTGTCAGGCCAGAAATCAAAGTGATGATCTGTTGAAATGCAAGAGAGATGATCTGTAGAGGAAGAGTTTGGTCCAATGACATGGAACAAAGGGGGTTCCAGAAGAGTTGAAGTCAACGAAGTCAAAATTGGAAAAAAAACTGGTGCCATATTTTGTAAAATTGGAACAAACCGGTGCCATATTTTGTGTGAAAGTTGAAGGGTCACCCAAAAGATGTACCTAAGTCAAAGCTGATGAAAACTTGTGATCGCATGAACGAAAAAAACGTGAAGCCTTTTTCTTCCGTTGTCTGGTGTAGCTTACATTTCTACCTGTGTTGACCATGGATATGCTATCACATATTTTCATCGGCTTTGATTTAGGTACATCATTTGTGCGGCCTTCAACTTTCTAATACAAGATACGGGACCAGCTTTCGGCAATTATTGCAACCTCTGCTCCTACTCTTCTTTACCCCTTTGGTTGCATGTCATTGCACCATCATTCTACCTCTTTAGACCTTCTCTATTTCATCTCAACACAACACATTATAAATGAATTTAATTTAATTGCTTTTCTTCATGACATTTTCTAAAACGTTGTTGGGAAACTGATCCTGTTGCTGAAACATTCAAAAATGTCAATACCTTGTTTTGCAAAATGGACTGCAGCTATATATAATTCTACCATCGTAACGCTGATCAACCTCTGAAAAAATTGTGCACCACTTTCTGGCCTGTCTTTCAACACCAAAATTAGGCCGTGACCAACTGGCTCCAACAGCTTTGTCCTTGCAAATCCAGTGATTTTCACACTCGTATTTGCATAAAGCTGTGACGTGATGCCAGTAAGCTGTTGTTTGGAGTTGGCTTTCGGCTTTGAAGGCTGCAAGGTGCGCTGTGTGGGCCTTCATGCATGATTAAAAATGTAGGGCGCCAAGGACAGAAAATTAGAGTTATTTTGATCTTTTTTTTAGAACACGTGTCTTTTTGAGACGTAGTAATCTGGTGACAGCAGACGTAAGCTTGGTGGCAGAGCTTAGCGAATGATTTGGTAAAAGAGGGTCCCTTGAAGGGCTCTCTTCCAAATCTTTGCTTATTTGCACCTGCAGCCTCTATCTGGGGCTGGAAGGAGGGGGTTTTTTTTTCTGGTCAGAAAGGACCGGTTTTCCCCCCTGCCACCAGCACGGCGCAATATGCGACCGAACAATGCTGGTTCCCAGCTTCGACTAGTTTAAATCAACAAAAAAAAACATTTCATTGTTGTGTTCGAACGAAACTCGCCTCCAAATGGCTTCGCCTTGGTCTCTGCACAAGTATCGCCATGATCCTTCTTTGGCAGAAGAATGGAATGGCCTCCGGCCGGCCTGGAGACTCCCCGTAAGCCAACATCGATTGTATTATGTTGCAGAAGTGTGTTGAACAGCTGTTGCTGTTCATAGTGTTGCACCATGAATGCGGTAAGCCTAAACCGGGTGGGCGGGTCTGTGCTTAGAGTGAATCCTGCAGGAATCCACTAACATTGTCATTCTCCACTGATCAGCTCTAGCACATTTCGGCTTCCGTTAGCTGTATTTTGTAAACCTGCTCTGCTTTCTTTTGGAATCTATCTGGTTACGTCATAGGCATAGCTGAAAAAACTCCAGGTTTCTTTTCAAGTACATTGAATTATGACTGTGCAAGAAGGAACTATAAAATTGAGCCCCATATGGGCTAACATGGGAACTGGTGAAAGCGGCACTTGTGAATAGATTCCCTTCCTGCTCTGAGTTACTGTTGAGAATGAGCACCTTGTAGACACACATAATGCCAAGCAGAATGCTCGGAAGTGCTTGCATTCACCGCTTCCCTTTTAGCCCACAGGGCTCAATTTTATTGTTACTACCAGAAATTTCACACTTGTTAAGTTCATGTAGAGCAATTTCATTTCAAATTGCTGGAAGTAATGTCTGGATATTTATCACCCTGCTTTCATTTCAAATTGCCGGAAGTATTGAGCCTGCATATTTTATTTTATCCTCCGTGTTTATTCACATTGGGTGAAATGCAATCGCACTTCTAATCGTTTCATAAGAAGTTACAACTCACTGCTTTCAAAGTGGAAACTAAATCGATGCAGTCACTATTTTTCCCATGTAAATAGCGTGTCATATTGTGCAATAAACCTGGGCAACTTTGAGGGATTGATCTGCACCCGCTTATTGGACCATAATAGAATCGCATCCAAAATTGACAAGGTCTTAAACAGAATGGCACCCAAAATTGATCAGTTAGGCCTATTTCCAGTTGTCCCATCCAAGATAGAGGTAATGATTTTCATTCTAGATTGATGCCTCAATAATTTGACACTGCTCGGCTGGGGAGATGATGTCAGAGAATAAAATTTGCTCCGAAACAAATTTTATTTCTGACATCTCCCTGCCATAGCAGTGCTTTCTCCTGACACCAATTTCTGGAATTGGAAGCAATGTTTCCATGGAATATTTTGATTTTGTTTGCCGTTTTACACTAGAACTGAGCAGTTGTTGAGACATTGTAAAAATGTAAAAATCCTGAATTGAGAGAGAGAAAAAACAATAAAAAAATACTTTTCCCATTTTTGGCATTTTTATTTCAAATTATGGGGTGGGAAATCGAATACGGTTGAACCCTTTTTGACCAATGGGGTCAGAAGCAGAAGGCCCATTGGGTGAGCCACGAAACTTTGTTTAAAGCAGGCTTCATGGTGCATCCTGTTTTTCCTATCATTTTCACTTTTGAGTTTGTTTTTTTTTTTTTTTTTTTGGCTGGAATGGATGAAATAGCATAAAAATCAATAATTTTCATAATCAAAAGTCTTTTCACACCACCCACTTCAATCCTTTAGTCTCTGGAGATATGTAGGCATGGTAGGTGTGCTGTTTAAAAAGCTGGATGCCCATAGTCTAAAGTCGTTTCGCACCACCCACTCCAATCCTTTAGTTGTCTCTGGAGTCAGCAGTCAACGCCAAGTTGAGCAAGTAGGAGAAACCGAGGACAAATTGAAGAGAGCGCAAGAAGTTAATAATTCTCAGTCGATCCCCTTTATGATATGATTTATAATATATCAAGTATAACTTATTATATCAGATATATTTAGTTGATTGCCCTCTCTGGAGTTCATATTGGATTGAGCAGATTGAGTGTACCTATTTGTTTTTGCACCCTGGGTACAACGCCTTTCTCTGAAATTGCCATGGTTCACTTTTTCTTTCCTTCCAAGCATGCTTGTGTTTGAAGGCCCATTGGCAGCACGAATTTTACCTAAAGGCCCCACCTCAAGTGAGTTATTTGGCAAAAATCCTGCTGAGGCTCACTGACTCCGAGATCGGTAGCTTAGTTTTCCAACAGGCAAACCAACGGTTTGTTCATCCCACCTGGGCAGGGTTGCCACCCACCTGGAAAATCCAGGGATTTGACAATTAGCACCTGGAAAATCTGGAAATTCAAGGGAATTGGAGGAACGTTTTGTTGTAGTTTTTGGCCTCTTGAACACCAAATTTGCCCCCAAAATGAATGCTCAAATTTAAAAATTTCCTCAGCTTCTGGGGAACTCTGCCCCCAGACCCTCCGCCAGGGGCTCTGCCCCTTGGGACCCCGCTGGGCTTTTCCCCAGACCCCAATTACTGGGGGGCTCTACCCCCCAGACCCCCCGTCTGGGCTGCACCCAGATCAGTAGGGACCTGGAAATCCAGAAAATTCGACTTTGCATTTTGAGTGGTAACCCTGCTGGGGTTGAACATCAATCTGCATCTGGTTGAAAAATATCAAAAAATTATCATCGACATTGCATGAATTTGAATCAAATAAAGTATTTTTAAATCCTATTTTTTTTTTGGTGGGGAAATCCCATTTTTTCTTGAGGTCGGCACGAACCCTGCAAGAGGGAAAAAGCGAGAAAAACGAAACACAACGATTATTGTTCTGACTTTTTTTCAAAAAAAGCATTTTTTCTCCAGTCTAACCTTTGGGTACCAGATCACTCATTTTTATAGCAATAAAAAGCGAAATTGAGTCTTTAGTATGAAATTCCACAAATTTGGCCTCTTCCGTGTCACAAGCAAAGCATCTGAGTTCTGGCAGATTTGTTCTTTCAGTCATGTACATGATGAGACCAGAGGGTTACATCGCATCTTTTGCTTTGCTGTAAATTTAATAATTATTGTCCCCAAGGATGCATTCTCTGTCTCCTAGACAAAGTCATAGATCATTGACACAGATTACACAATAGGCAGCAGGAGTTTGAAGATGTCATCTTCAAGCGCCTGCTTACTTCCTGTTTCATCTACAGTCATCCCTAGATTAGAGCAGATAAGGAACAGGTATCAGCTTCCCTTACCCATGAATTGAAAAGAGAGGAACAAACCAGACACGAATGTCTGCTTGTCGCTGACTTGGAACTTTTCGTTTCTGAGGCTGATAACCTGACGTTGGAAGAGACTTGGACTTGTTTTCGAGAAGTCTTCAAGCACCGCACTTCAGTTCCCTGGTGAATAAACTTGAGTTCTCGTCCAGTATGGTTCAATAGGGAACTCTCGACACTTCTGGCCAACTACGAAGGCCACTCAAGGTCCGATGAATTTTGCCTAATAATCACTGTCCAATTTGTACCAAATCACACACATTTTTATTCCTTTTGTGTAGGTGTGC
>JASGXE010011639.1:0-13724 GCA_030068105.1 Sinentomon sp. SZTP_YWyxl
TATTTTGAAGGCAGGTTTTCATCTTGCCCCTGGGAAACAATCAGCGCTGCAATTTCTGTATTTTAATGAGAGGTGTGTGATGAGAAAAGTTTATTTTGAAGGCAGGTTTTTATCTTGCCCCTGGGAAACAATCAGCGCTGCAATTTCTGTATTTTAATGAGAGGTGTGTGATGAGAAAAGTTCATTTTGAAGGCAGATGTTCATCTTGCCCCTGAGAAACAATCGGCGCTGCAATTTCTGTATTTTAATGAGATGTGTTTAATGAGAAAAGTTTATTTTGAAGGCAGGTGTTCATCTTGCCCCTGGGAAACAAACGGCGCTGCAATTTCTGTATTTTAATGAGGTGTGTGATGAGAAAAGTTTATTTTGAAGGCAAGTGTTCATCTTGCCCATGGGAACAATCGGCGCTGCAATTTCTGTATTTTAATGAGAGGTGTGTGATGAGAAAAGTTCATTTTGAAGGCAGGTGTTCATCTTGCCCCTGGGAAACAATCGGCGCTGCAATTTCATTGCTCCGGTGTGATGTCATGATATTTCGACAACGATTTGAGGGGCATTTTCCACGACCGAGGCTGTTGTTTCTGCGAATTTCATTGCAACAAGAAAAGGTTTTTGTGGAAGGATATTTCACGTTATCTCTTGCAATTTCATTGCCACAATTATGTATTGTGTGTTTGGATATTTCACGTATTAGCTGTTGAATTGTTTTGGAAATTTTTGTACGGCACTCTCGCTAGAAAAATTCCCGGTCTGATACACTGACAAAAGAAATCATCAAAATAAGCAAAACCCAGAAAGTACATCCCGCACACAGATGTTATTATTAAGGTTCATTCTGACCCTAAATTTAATAAACGACATGGCAAAATTACAATTGGCAGTTAAATTACGGAAAGGACTGCCGGGAACTTCTTTGGACTGCAGTGACTCTGAATGAAAATGTATCTCCACTTCTTCGACACAGGAAATCTGCCACCAAAATACCGTAGATCGAGGCCTTTCAGATTGGTCAAATTCACCGCACACAGCAAAGATGGTGTAATCGTGAAATAGTGTGAAAAAACTCTTGTGAAAGTCATGCAAGTATGACTTTCTATCATCAAAAAGATCTTAAAAAATCATCATCATCTAAAAAAATTATCTGAGAATAATGTTATGATCATCTGAAATCAAAAAATGGCAAAATGACCATCTGTGACTTAAAAATAGCAAAATGGACATCTGAGAACTTGAAAAGTGTAAAATGATCATATGTGACCTTAAAAATGGAAAATTGCAAAATGGCCATATGAGACCTTAAAGTGGCTAAATGACCATCTGAGACAATTTTAGGCAATATGACCCACTATAACCTTAAAATGGCAAAGTGGTCATCTGAGACTGTAAAAATGTCAAAATGACCACATGAGAACTTAAAAATTACAAAAAGACTACTTGTGACCTTAAAATAGCCAAATGACTATATGAGACTATGAAAAAGCAGAATAATTAACTGTGACCTTAAAAATAGAAAAATGACCATCTGAGACCCAAAGAATGGCAAAATGACCACCTGAGACATAAAATTACATCTACATGCTTATTTTCTTACCACAGCAGGGCTGTCCAAAATCCAGCCTCACCAATTGAACCATGTACGGCTCAAGCAGGTTGACATACCACCATGGCACTCGTTCGGACTCTGTCAGCGTACAGGTGTCCGGATTGAAGAAGGAACTTGTGCTCCCGTCAACAGCCTTCTGAGGGATACCTATATTATATGGAAAATAGATGAAAAAGAGCACAAAATTGACAGTTTTTGAAGACCGCATTGGAAACATGCATTTGTGTAAGAGACGGTTCCAACATACGAGGATAAAAAATTCGTTGAATGCAAAAAATTAAATGGGCTGTTTTTTGCTGTTTATGTACTGAATTTCCTTCAATAGATTTGCTTCAATACAGTCGTGGATTAATTGTGGCCTGCTGATACCTGATTTTGCGACCACCGCTTTCTATTTTTATATATCGTATGCGCCACAAGTCTCCCGTCAAATGAACGATTAGAGTTTGCCTGTTTTCTCGCACCGTGGCTGTGAAATTCACGCTCAGTGCGGCAAGGTGGCTATCCTCACGTTTGTGGTCATCGGCCAGAGTGAAGGCAGTGTGTTCGAGGTTGGTGTTCGTTCTGAAAATGGTGGTTTTGTAGCAACATGGCGGCGGAATGAGGCACTCTAATGACCAGTGTTTAATTCTTGTTTATTTTATTTATTCGATACCACCATTTTGCCCGGAGGAGATGGCCGACAGAAACGGCTACTTGAGATTCCGACTCCAAACAACCAGTCACGATGCTTGATGCACAACTACGGATGGCAGAATGCACAAAACATGATGGCTCATATGACGGGAGACTTACGGCGCTTACTGTATCGTATGCAGGGTAGCCAAAAAGTATTTGGCCACAACAAAAGAGTAAATTGGCTATTTTATCTTGTTTTTTTTTTATCTGAAACGTTTTCTAACGTTAACCACGGATTTCAACACTCTGATTTGAACTAATCGAGTGCATGTGCACAATATGAAGTGTTGACATCGGTGGTCAGAGTTAGAAAACGTTTCAGATCAGAAAACATTATAAAAACAGCCAATTCACATTTAAATTATGGCCATACTTTGAGGCTACCCTGACACGAAAACAGAAAGCGTTGGTCGCAAGATCAGGTATGAGCAGGCCGTATCTCTTGAAGGAAGTTCAATACATAAACATTTTGCAATGCCCGCCATTGGTCTTCGAACATCGGTACTACCGATGTTCGAAGACCAATGGCGGACATTTCAAATTGTTTATGAATTGAATTTCCTTCAAGAGATGATTCGGTACGCCCATTACCGTCCAATGCATAGCAAGATCGTAAAATAAAACATGACATTGTAACGATTAAGCGATATGAAGACACAGTTCTGAAGAACATTGTTCCCTAATTTGGATGGACCCTTGGAATAATTATTAACCTTATGATCGAGTGCTATAATTGCCTACAATGTTTTACATAGAAGTCCTCAGTCGAGGAACGCTCCCAGCCCGCTCCTTTAACCTTTGACATTTCAAAAGCATAAACATGGGCGATCAAGGCTGAAAGAAGTATTCGAGTACTCGGAGGCAGTTCAGCTCTGAATTTTTATTTTCATTGCGAAATCCTTGTCAGTTAAGAGGAACTCACATTTCTGAGGATTGGAACAGGGGAACTCGAAGAAACGTACATGTATTTCTAAATGTGTTTCTAAACAGTATGGCACAGACTAGTAAAAAGCTGTGATAGAGATACTAGTGGCTGCGCCTCTAGTAGGCCTATCTCTTAGACAGCAATTAGTTCCGCTTCGTCCCAAAGCATTCAAAGTGGTGACTGCGTTTACAGAAAAACAGCGGCAAGGAGACTGGAGGCCAATTTTGATAAAAATTTAAAAATCAAAATGAGTGTAAAACTGTCACAATTAAGATGGATGATTTTAATGTATACGAAATTCAGTTTCTGAATTATCCTAACTGTTGCTATGGCATCAATCGCATGAATGCGAAATGTACAGTCATAGACACATTAGAGTACCCATTAATGTGGGACGTACTACGTCAGTTTGTGGATGTACCCATGGTTACTCTTGTGACGAATGAAGTCACATAATAAGTATTGTGCCAACAAATAAACAATGCAGATGCCCAGTTAAGGGCACACATTTGTGGCAATAATGCACTCGTAAACCAAAATTACAGATGACAAATTATGGATACATTATTGTTTCTGTGGTTGTACCCATTTTCTTCGGGCTTTTCTCTACAGTATCGGCGATGTACTTACCTCCCTGGAAGACGCTGGACTGCATTGGAGCTTTGCCTGCCGCAACATTGAGCACTGAAAAAGGAAAGAAAAAAGGTGGCAATTAGATGTGTGAATCCAACGGCTGTATTCCCTACTGCAACACACTCTCAGGTTCAAATATCAAAAACGTTTTTTTTTTAATTTTTAAATTTTTACATTTTTACATTTTTAAATCATATGAAGAGTGCCATTTTTAATTCAATAATAGCTGTTTTCACTTACGCTTGTTAAATGAGGCATTTTGCTCCCACTCTATCGGTCGTATGCACCAAAGCTACTGACCCTAACCAAACCCAAAGCTTGAAAAAAGTCAATTCCATGTTCAGATGCACATTTCTCAACGACGGAAAAGGACTGTTGTGCATAGAAATCGAATTTTCCCAACAGATTTCTATGCATAAATTTTTTATGTATACAAATCTGTTGGAAAATTTGATTTCTATGCACAAAGGTATTCCTTTTCCATCCCGTTGAGAAAGGTGCATCTGAACATGGAAT
This sequence comes from Sinentomon sp. SZTP_YWyxl, assembly GCA_030068105.1. NCBI lineage: Eukaryota > Metazoa > Arthropoda > Protura > Sinentomata > Sinentomidae > Sinentomon > Sinentomon sp. SZTP_YWyxl. The sequence continues at coordinate 4,356 of JASGXE010011639.1, forward strand.
TGACTTTTTCAAGCTTAGGGTTAGGGTTAGGGTATGTGGTTTGATGCATACGAACGTTTTTAGGAAAATGTTCTTCATTCATGTGTGGAATGATGAATTGAAAACCACCTCGGGGAGAATGAGCTGTTTCGAAATTGACTACTTTCATGAATTTAGTTTCAGAAGAGAGAAATATCTCTGCTGATGTCGAAAAGTCAGGTTTGATTTTCTTGGAATGTGCTTTATCCTGGGATCTGGAATACCTGCTGCTGAACACTCCGTCACAGCTAAAGAAGCACCTTTTTCGCTCTTCATCAGCAAGAGAGAGGAAAGTTCTGCGGGAGCAAACCGATCAGCTGTTAGCTTCGGTCGGTGCTGGATTGGGCAAGACCAAATCCGTTTGAAAACAAAGTTTTCCGCCTGGAACTTTGCTCCCGCACTGCGGCCATTCTTGTCGATTTGCGGTTTTTGTACCAAAATGCTCAAGTTTGGAGACAGAAGTCCGGATTTTATTTTGTGGTGAGTTTGGATTTAACTCAACCAGGTATTCCAACGCCAAGGCTTCATCATTCAACTGCAACCGCATCTCAGTCAAATTCATCTCAAAATAAAGAAATAAAGCATCTCGCATGAATCAATCTTTCGGCGCCGAACGTCGACACACGACGGCCGGCCCATCCACAGCAGCGCAGCGCACCACCAATTATGTGGGCTTAATTATGAAGGAAACGAGCAAAGAGTGATGTGGACGTTGTGCGAAAGTCATAAACCTTCAAAGTTTCATGATTTCCCGCGTTGAAAACAAGAAAACTGTTTTATCGAAACAGCAAGCAGGAAGCCACATGCCTGCTGCAGCTGTTTCGACCGCTGTCTGGATTTGGCGGGCTGGTTTTCGATGGCGGATGGAACACGCAGAAATTGGCTGACGCGGCCATAAAGAGCGGCCACCTTGGATTAAATTGCTGGCCACCGCGAGGCGAAGTTCTTGGTATGGGTGCCAAAGTGTACAGGGTGTAATAGAGGGTGCGAAAAACGGCGGTCTTTTCTGAAAACAGCGAATCGTCGCATGTTCCCATGCAGAAACGAAAAATTTCTTTGCACAACACAGATGCGATTAGTGAACTCCAAAAAATATTGGTACAAAACACAGCTCCACCGACATTCCTATCCGTAGACCTATTGTCGCAATTCCCGTCAGGAATGAACGATGCCAAAGCCAAACCCAATATTTGTGCTTTCGTTTGTACGATACACTTGAAATAGGCCCAGGATTGACGTCGATGGAAAAAATGTACTTGTAAAAAAGTCAGGAATCTTATTGAAGAAACTCGTTTAAAGTCGGGAATGTGCTTAAACTAGACTTCAGTCACTTTTTTCTTCAATTCTTGTCCTGCAAATTAGAAAAAAATCCAAATGTGTTCCTCAAAAACCTTCTGGCCACGCTGACTGCTTCTGCAATGGGCCTCATACACGTATCAGCAGGAAACACTGGGGATGCATCAGGGTAATGGACATCAGGGGAATGGACATCAGGGGAATGGACATCAGGGGAATTGACATCAGGGGAATTGACATCAGGAGAATGGACATCAGGAGAATGGACATCAGGGGAATGAACATCAGGAGAATGGACATTAGAAATGGACATCAGGGGAGTGGACATCAGGAGAATGGACATCCGGGGAATGGACATCAGGGGAATGGGTATCAGAAATGAACATCAGGGGAATGGATATCTGAAATGGACATCAGGGTAATGGACATCAGAAATGGACATCAGGTGAATGGACATCAGGGGAGTGCACATCAAGGAAATGGACGTCAGGGGAATGGACAACCGGCCGCTTTCTAACCAAAAATTTACCTCTATACCTCCAATTCTGCACGTTTTAAATCCTCAGCGGTGAAATGCCAAAAAACGTGGCGATAAAGGACCAAAATGCAGATCTTGCATCTCTGCGCGATTCGTTCCGCCAGTCACCCTGACAGTGGGTCTGCCCTGGGATTTTGCCTGAGCTCCACCTCAGATCCCATTCTTGGAGTGACATCGTCAGATGCACCACTGAGGTTGTTGCACACATTGTCAGGTCTGCGACGATATCAAGAAAGCTGAGTTACTTAACAAACAAGGCATGTTTCAACAATTGTTGATTGTTATTTTTTGATTTTTGTGATTGTCATTCCCATTATTTTCGCAATTGGCAGGTACCTAGTTCTTTTGATTTTTTCTGTGGGTATATTTTTGTTCATGTCCGATGCAATCAAACAAATTCAAGTCGTCACTGTCTTTACTGAAAATTCCGCATGAATAAAAATCATTCATCCATAGCATACAACCCGGGGCACCATAACCAGCATATAACCCGGGGCGAGTATTTGATTTATCTGTACGAATCGGATGCACTTTTCCATCTACCCCATGTAAAAGTCATGAGCCACAAAAAAGCAGGAAAAAACTCTGAACATAGAAAATGGGTTAGGTAAGGCTAGGATAGGTTAGTTAGGCGAGATTAGGGCAGGTAAGGTTGGTTTTAGGTTAGCTTTAATTTGCGTTTTTGTCCAAGCGCCAAATCGAGAAATCCCCCAATTTGCAGACATAAATTAATATAAAATACGCACCCGGGGCAGCATAACCTGCATAGAACCCGGGGTAGCGTAACCCAGGGTGAAGGAAAGTTACCTAACTGGGAATATTTCCGTCCCCCGGAGATTCCAGCGCAACGGAATCCATCCGCCCCAGGTAGGAGCCTATGTTGCTAACCGTGGAAATGCGAGAGAGGCGAATCGTCATCCTCGCCTGGCAGAGAACTTGGATTACTCCATGCTGATGTGGGGGTCATCTGTTCTGTGTCACCCAGTATCAAGTAAATCCAGATCGACAAAGTACCCACGGTGCCTTCAGTGGGCATGCTTGCATGCCGCGTTTGGTGGTGGTAAATGAGGCGTAATTATATGCAGCAAAATTTTTATGCACAGAAATATACACCACACAGAAGACTCACAATGCTTGATCTCGTATAAAACTGGGCAATCAGTAAGTGCAAGTCGTTTTATTTAAAATAAAATAAAAATCACTCAAGAAATTTAGTTTGGATTCCGTGCACGCAGGAAAAACACAGAGAATTACGAATGTTCCAAGTGCAATCTGTCGAAATGTTACAATTAAGTGGGGCGTACCACACAATTAGTGGGGCGCCAGTGTTTTGACGGACACCGTCAAAAGCATTGGTTCCCACTCGCATTAATGTCGGCGAAAGTAATAAAATCGTCACATTGCATTTAGCAAGATTTTTACTTTTGTTTCCAGCTGTCTCAATATGAAATGATTCGCTGAGAAGGTTAACGTAAATGTGACGCCATTCAACTCAGCATACACTCTAAACACGAAGTTCAGGTTGGAACACCATATTTTAACATGGGCTTACAGATAGGAAGTGTTCTTTTAAACACTTGATCTGTTATTGGAACACACTGAGTGTTCCGTTGGAACACTTTAAGTGTTCCAATGGAATACTTAAGGTGTTCCAAATCGTTCATGTGTTCAAAATGTGTGACAGGAATGTCACAGATTTGGAACACCCGCAGTGTGTTCCAAGAACACATTGGGTGTTCCATAAATGTTCTTAAAAGAACACCTCCTATCTAAGCCCATGTTAAAATATGGTGTTCCAACCTGAACTTCGTGTTTAGAGTGTACGCGCAGGTCCACTTGAAGAATCTGTCCGGAGAGATCTGAACCATGCGGGAAATTTCTAAAGCATGTTGAAGGGTGCAGTTGAAACTCTATGCTTTCGCATTGTTCCATCCGATGTTCGCAAAGCCTACACTCACTTTGCGACTCATCCACAGCTTCACCGGGATCAACCCAAAGTTTTATGCAATGCAAGACGCGATGACCAACTCAAAGCGAAAGAAATTGCAAGACCTTGAATTGAGTCATTTGAATTTGATAAAAAGGAGGGAAATTGAGCGTAATGGGTAAAAGCACAGGGTGGACCATAAACAGCTGAAGAAATCTAACTCAAAGCAAACGGACAGAAATTACAGCCTCGGGAATTAGAGTGCATGGGCAAAACTCTTCTACAAAGTCCAGTTTTGGTGATTTGAAACCATTTGTGACCAAAAACACAGTTTTGCGTTACGCAAGTGTTTCGCTCCACAAATTTAGTTCCAATTTTCAAATAAATATCGGAGGTCGAAAAAAGTCTAGTGAACAGATTTTTGGTCCACCCGATGTATGCTTCTGTTTTCCAGGAATCCGCCCTGGAGGAATCGGAAATTCTTCATTTTATAGGCCCTACTCAGGGTAAACCCGTCGATTCAAATTTGTCTTGTCATCTGCGCTGAAGACAGCGATCTGACCACCTTCTGACAAGCCAGGTAGAAATTAAGAAAAGAGTAGCAAAATTATGATAAAGTGCTCGATCTAATTCTTCTCGATTACGCATAACAAAAGCACCCGGATGATGGAAACAGATCCAGAGCAGATGACAGAGAGACAGGTCAAGGATATAGTTGGTGCATATTATCTGAGATGATTTTCACACAGAATCATAAAAAGTGGATTTTGTGCCAGTTTCTGGGATAGCTGCAAAAAAATCTTCGAAATTCTAGAAACTGTACCAAATCATTTAAAAAACAAGCCTAATGTAAAGTGGCGGCGGAATTATGTACTCATGCATGTGTTTTTCCCATTCAACTGCTGCCTCCGAAACTTTTTCTTTCATTCTTTTTACTCCAATGCAGGCCGTAGAAATTTAGCATCAGATTGCAATAAAGCTTTCTAGAGGTGTCAGATTTTGATATTGGTAACAAATGAGGATCATTAATTTCCGCAGCATTGAGTTTTTGCTAAATCAGTTTCATTCTTACATGTGAGTGCATTAATTGCGCTACCACTATACTCATGAGCGAATTTTTCTAAAACTCATGCTCTTTTACGAAAAAAATGACGCCCTCTCATAAATTCGCCAAAACATGCAACCAAAGACATAGAACCTATTTCAAAAACTTTGGTTCTGCCAACCGATCCCAACATGAAAAAAGGAGAAAGAACCTTTTTAAAACCCCTTCACTACTAGATGAAAATGCCGATCTCGAGCATCATCAAAAAAGTTCCAACAAAGCGATACTCGTTTTTTATTTGATGACTTAGAAATTAAAATTTCTGCTCTTCTACCAAGACAAACTATACCGAGAAAGGTAAAAATTTTAATTTCTAATTCTTCTTATTTTTGTCAACAGAGCATTGTTGAAAATCGAAATTGTTTTTCAGAGCTCTATAGATACTCCTCATTCCACTTGAAGATATGAGTCAAGAATGCTCCCAAGCGTGCTCAGAGTGAATTCAGAATTCTTTCAACAATGAAAACTCGGTCGTAAACTTCATTCTCGGCATAAAAATTAAAGGTTTATGTGTATTTCAATGGAAGAGTGTGAAGCATTCTCAGCTCATATCTTCAAGTGGAATGAGCTGTATGGGTCCACGTATGGTCCCATGGGATTGAAGGGGTTTTAATTTGCACGGCGTCCGAATACCATTTTATGTAGGGACTCGCTTCCATTTTGACTCAACTTTTAATTGATCTGAGACAAGGGGCCCAACCAGTTTTTTTGCTTGATTTTGATGGTTGAATCTGACAGCCCCAAATTCCTGGTGGGACCCATGATCTACTACTCCTAGGTCGGATGAACACAATGGGTGGTCTTTGAAATGGCCCTCACCGACCTTGAACAAATCAGGAAGGTCGGCGCTGGGTCGAAAGTCATATGAATGAAACCGGAGAATCACATGATACATAGACTTTCACTTCGCAAGTTGGGCCCAATATATTTTTATTTTATTATCATTTGTCAATTCTCAATAATTGCACAACCCAGCTGACGGCGTTCACTCAAGAAATTTCAATTGCTTTGGACCGGGGGTCAAAAATTGATGCAATTATGATTGACTTTGCCAAGGCGTTTAATGTTGTAAGCCACACCTTGCTGCTCGAGAAGCTAGTTTTTATGGGACTTGATTTCACCACCCTGCGCTGGATACGGGGATATCTTACTGACCGAACTCAGGTTGTAAGAGTCGATGGCCACCTTTCAGAGCCAAGTCCTGTGAACTCCGGGGTTCCGCAGGGAAGTATCCTTGGGCCGTTGCTCTTCTTAACCTATGTGAATGATCTGTGCTCGAAGGTTAGCTCAAAAATCAGGCTCTTTGCCGACGAATGCATTGTGTACGCAGGCAGGTTGACTCTGCTGATGATCGTGATCTTTTGCAACAGGATTTGGAATCTATTTCGCAATGGTGTGTGTCCTCTAAAATGAGTTTAAATGCCCAAAAATGCTCCTTAATCCACTTTTCTTCCAATGCTTGTGATCAGACTCTTAATTATGTACTAAGAGGCGTTACCCTTTCCCCTTGTAATGAAGTCGTTTATTTGGGAGTCAAATTAACTTGCAATCTTGACTGGGCTGCTCATGTTGCCATGGTCTCCAAGAAGGCCGCCAGAGCACTTTATTTTGTGAGAAGGAATTACAGGAAATGTCCGCGAAGGATACGTGAGCTGGCATATCTGTCCTTGGTGAGGCCAATTACAGAATATGCATCTTGTGCGTGGGACCCTCGTACTTCTTCTCAGGCTAAAGCCATAGAGCGCATACAACGCCAAGCTGCTCGTTTTGCTATTGGTGATTCTAGAAGAACGCATAGCGTCACCGCAATGATTAAAAAACTTGGGTGGAAAAGTCTTGCTGATAGAAGGAGCGAACAGCGAGTCTTGAGCTTCTGTAAAATTCTTAGGAGCTCTGGAGGGTGGGGAGAGTTTTTGTCCTATCTTAAATTTCCTTCGTTTTTTGCTCGTTATGATCACTCTCTCAAGGTACGGCCGTTATTGTTCAAAAAAGATGTCGGAAACTTTTCCTTTCTGGGGAGGGCTGTTAAAGAATGGAATGCGCTCCCTGGACACGTATTGTGTTCTCCTTTGACAGTCGACACACTTCGTTGCCGACTGGCTGCCCCATTGGCGCCATAGGAGGCCATGTATCTGAGATTGATGATGTTGCACGTGGTTGCTGTTCATATTTGTCATTGATTTACTTGTTTTGACGTTTCAATTTTTCGTTTCAATCGTTCGTTTTGACACCTCGTTTACGTAATTGTCTTTCCTCATCATTGCGTATGTACGATATAGGGTAACACCCTAAAAGTACCTAATAAAATTCAAAAATTCAATAATGAAGTTGAACGTCCAGGTTATAAAATAAAGTAAAAAAGTAACAATTTGAGGAAGAGGTCTGGACTGCAACCAAATTAACGGGCTAACAAGTCTAACTGGGACTATGGCAAGGATGCAAAAAGCCGAGAAAGGAAGGGCATTCCACTCGCGAACTGTACGGGGGCCAATATGGTCATCTGTCATACTCTCGGTTCAAAACATTTGGCTGGCACACCGAGCATTGAGAAGGAAGACACATTCCTCACTGTCCACTGTGCTATAATTATAACCACAGTTCCGTTGTCAAATGTGCTAATTATGAATGGCTACTGCTATGGTCAACTTGCATAATTATAACTTACGATATACCGCCAACAGTACCTACCAATTTGTAAAATGGGTTGGTTATGTATACACAATGTAGGTAACAAAACCAAGTCACTTGGCATGAGAAGTCTTGGGTTACGAGTTAAGCTTGGGTTGAGAGTTATTAAGCAATGACCTCTTAAGGCATTTACGCTTTATTACTTCATGTTAAAAATAAAGAATCCCTATACAATTGATAAAGGATCCGCGACGGGACCGCGGTGACTGGGGCAGAACGAACTGAGGCAGAAGTGGACTGAGGCAGAATTTTTGCATTTTTGGAAGCTGATTTTTTTCATTTCTGCGGGTTAGGTTAGGTCAGGTTAGGTTAGGTTAAGTTAGGACAGGTGTAAGCTACCACCTCCAAGCAAAAATTCCCTCCAAAACTCCCTCCTTTGTCCAATTCTACCTCAGTCCACTTCTGCCTCAGTCCGTTCTATCCCAGTCCCCCGATCCTCCGCGACTCCATGCACGGGGCTGTGAGACATCACAACAGATTTTCGCAAAACTCATTGTTTTTTTTTTTTTTGTGGAATATTCAAACAGGAATGGGACTCAACTTGAAGATTTAATTAGACCATTTGAGCATGTTCAAAGTAACGGTGCAAGCAGCATCATTTTTCGGTGCTTGGTGACCTCATTGATCTCAGCGTATTGCATCTCGCGAACGTGTGCATGGCTTCCAAAATGGATGATTGCCGCTACCATAGGAACGACACTTTCGAGTAGGTTTGTCAGCACCATCGAAGTGCACGTAATTGCGAAGGCATATTTTTGATGCAAGAACATAAAAGTTGTGCATAATTTTGGCGGCAGTAAAAGTGTGCTTAATTCCTGTGCCAGGCTGTTCTGGAAGGCAATGTTCCTCAACTCACACTTGTCATGACCCGCATGGTGGCATGAAACGGGAAAAATTCATGACTGGACCAGAGTTCACTTCCGTGTTGCCATGATTAGGGTTGCAGTCAATATGATATTTATGAGTCTCAAAACAGCAGGGATGGTCATTTTGCATCTGACTGAATATTAATGCATGATTATCCCAATTTGTAGGGTCAGGAATGTTGGCGTGCGTCGTCAGGCCGCTGCTATAATGGATGCTGCAATGCTCCTACATCAGAATTGTGAAGCCCACGGGGGTCATTGTCAAGGCCAGAAAAGAAAGAAACCGCATTCCGCCGGCGATTGGTGCCAAACTAGCGTCTGCCGCTTCCTTTTTGAAGTTCATTTATGCGCGCTGAACGCACACGCAGCCTCAGAACCGAAAGAAATTTGAATTTTTTTAATTCAAAATCCGAAGGGAACCCGTTATCAGTCCGATGTGATGTTTTAACGAGGGGATCCCGCAGCCCGGCGGCGTACTCTGGCCCAGCACGAAATGAATTGGCAATGACATTCATTGGGCGACTCGGACGAACACACGTTTCTGCCAAGACGATTTCGGAACTGAGGTTCATGAAAACAACCGCTTCTTGGGCAAAACACCCGACATCGTAATTTAGAAAATGAGGATTTGATACGCAGGTGTTGGTGGGGTTCTAAAGCCACGTTGAATGACCTCACGTCGTAAATCATGGATTGGGCACGGCAGGAATGTGCAAAATTGGCATCACTACACGAAATCGTATTTGAGGAATCACGCAAAGTGACAAAAGACTTTAAGTTTGAAGTGACATCTGTGCACCGTGTTTCAAAAGAAGAAAAGCTATGTCGGCAAATTCAAATTTCTCCAAGGGTTTCGCCTCTGACCAACGATGAAATCTGCGTTTTTCACAGCATGATTCACGCAGTTCAAAGCATTCTCGAATGAGCTCAC
>JASGXE010011640.1:0-22285 GCA_030068105.1 Sinentomon sp. SZTP_YWyxl
TCCGCCCGAACGACGAATTTTCGCATTTTTGTGCCTGACGTGCAACGGTGTCAGGCGGCGAAGTGGTTGTGTTCTAATGAGCTGTTGCAGTGCCGATTGTGAAACGTTTGCATGCGACAGTCAGAGACGTTCACGGCAAAGTTTACGTTAAAAGGCGACAGTACACGAGATAATATCCCTCTTCTTTTCAGGTGGATTATAAAGCTATAATTTCCGCGATTATTTCATGCGTTGTCCAAAGGTGCTTTTAGTTTTACATATGTGTGTCAAAGCAGCCGCCTGTTTTTGTGAAATGTTCCTGAGAAATCACGTCACTCTTGTACCGTCCATTATAATCGATAGATTAATTTTCACCACGTCTTGAGAGCTGGAAATCCCACCTTTCTGAAGGTTGGCTATTTTGAAATCAAGACTCCCGCTTTCCAGACGTGATAAGAAAAAACGTATCGATGGACGGTCCAATTTGATGGTCAAACATATTTTCCGACCGGAGATACAATGTTTCGGTTTCTGCAGTGTGATCATCTTTCTCGACCTCATGACAGCCGACCATTAAACGGGTGCAAGATCCAGTCGAGGGCTAAGCTTATCTCCGAGTTGTGAGGTAAATCTTGCCATTTAAAACAATATTGATTTTTCCCTCGTATAAACTCGCGAGGTAAGCTTAACGCTCCACTACATTTCGCCGCCGTAAAATAAGAACTCCGGCTTTCTGAACCCGGTACATCAAGTTGAACGTAGCAGGGTCAATTTCCAAAAAGGTTGTCCCCCTTGACTACAGTTGAGAGCACCGCCGGTGAAAGCATTTGCGAAAAATGCCCATGGCGCTTTTCTCTGCCCAGCAAACAATGCCAACCATGCATTATCGCCTTTGACAGCGGGATTGCTGCATCGAGAGTCATGCATGCAAACAAAATCCGAATAAGTCCTAATTTTTGGCATTTCAAACGAACTGCGACGGTGGGTTCACTTTCCTCTGGCGAAATTTGAGGGTGCATGGCTCACTATTAGCCGGCGATTTGTCAGGTGGGTTCACTTTTCCACTACAAATTTTGAGGGGGACACACTTTCTTGCCGGCGAATTATGAAGGTGGGTTCACTTTTCGATGGCGAATTTTGAGGGAACTCACCATTTGCTGGCGAATTGTGAGGGTGGGCTCACTTTTCCACCATGACTTTTGAGAGGCATTCAAGATTTGCCGGCGAATTGTGAGCGATATTGACGTTCTTTATTGGATGGCGAATTTTTCGATGGCGAATTTTGAGGGGACTCATCATTTGCTGGCGAATTGTGAGGGTGGGCTCACTTTTCCACCGTGACTTTTGAGAGGCATTCAAGATTTGCCGGCGAATTGTGAGCGATATTGATGTTCTTTATTGGAAGGAATCCGGTAATGCATGGACACTGAGAAGGTGACTAAAACACGTGTTGATCCGGACGCCGGATCCGTGACGCCTTGCTGTATTCCAACGATCATGAATTTGCTTCGACTCGAATGCTCGGGAAATTGTGTATACCGGTTTTCAGTAATTGACGGGCCACAGGAGATATTTGTTAGAATTTTAAAGCACGGGGCAATGTTAATCTCCATTCATCATGCGCTGCAAAATGCATTGCATGAAGGAAAGCGTTTTGTGGCGCATGCCAGATGGGAAATTACATTACCCCGTGCTTTAAAATTGCGATAAAAATCTCCTATGGCCCGTCAATAACTGAACACTCCGTATGAACAAATGAGATGAAAGAATCAGTCAAATCTTTTTTTCTTAATCGGGCGTCTCTTCCAATCGAATACACGAGCAACACAAGCATTGATACAATAGAACTATACAAGCAACATACCCGTAAGCGCGTAGAAGCAATGCGAGTAAAATGCATGGGGAATATGACCAAAAAGGGAACATGTGCATATGGAAGAGTGGGTAAAGCGTATATAGGTATACCTGGCAATTATTTCCTGGCCATCTCTGCAGATTGGGGATACTTAAGGGAGGGCGAAATATTCTCTCATGCGATGAATTCCACTCACAAAATGGTCCTACCAAGAAATGAGAACTTGCAGATATCAATTTTGAAGCCCGAACGAGAAGCTGTACCTGGCAATAATTCTTTCCTGGCCATCTCTGCAGATTGGGGATACTTAAGGGAAGGCGAAATATTCTCTCGTGCGATGAATTCCACTCACAAAATGGTCCTACCAAGAAAGGAGAACTTGCAGACATCAATTTTGAAGCCCGAACGAGAAGCTTACAAACACAGTCTCCATGGGAGTAAAATGGCGGCAAGTCAAGTAACTTTGGCATGCTTCCCCAGCCCCGACATTTCCGAGGACCTGCTGCTGCTGAGAGAGGCAAACAATACGGGTTATTCTTCTCCTTTAATTAAGCAAGTGAATTCCAACTATAAGCTTTAATATTCATATCACTCACTCCTTTTCTGCCTCTAATCACATATCACAAAGCGAGCAGCTTTACGTCGAACTTTTTCAAGTGACGTAATGTTACTATTGAACCAAGGATCCCAGGCCGGGGCGGCGTATTCTAGAATTGGTCTCACGAATCCAAAATAGTCAATCTCACGAATTCTCGGCAGGCATTTCCAATGTCGCATCATCTGAAGTAAAACCTTGGCTTTTAAAAAATTGTCCTGCCTGGAAAGTTCGGAGATGACTATCTAGAACGGTATTTCGGTATCATCCGAGGCACCAGCCCGTTGGTGAGTCTCGAAAATCCAATAGATAATTTATTTCTCAATTTTTTCACTTTACCGCCGTTCAGATGACAAAGGAAACCGTTTTATATAGCGAAAGGAAGCCGAAAACCGTGTTTGAGTCTGGAGTCTTTAGCGTGGAATGCGGAAACCCTTAAGCGTGGAATACGTTCCTGCACAGCTGTTATTCTCGGCGCTGAAATGCACACCAGCGCCAGCGGCTATCAATTCTGAAAGCTCAATTGTTGTGAGCGAGCGACTCTCCTGCTCACCTTCTTTTCTCCTCCATCTTCTTGCTCCAGCGAACAGTCGACGGACTTCGGCGTGCGTGCGACAGCGTGTTGGCTTTTCCAATTTTCTCAGAATCATCATCTCGGATTTCAAAGTGGTTAGGATTGCGCGAGACAGAAAAAAACATGTGAGCAATCTCAATGGAAAGAGAACTGAATGTTGTGCGATCACAAATTTCTTGGTTTGATTTGCCGATTGATTTTGCATGAATTTCCAAAAACATTGAAAGTTCGACTGGCACTGATGCCGATTGTTGTGACTATGCTCTAGCATAAGTGGTTGAAAAAACGGTTTGATCAAAACAATATACCACGATGCCATCTGGCTTTTGAAGACATTCTGTACCCCTGTCCATCTTCAGCTAAACGAACCTGTGAAACATAGACCATGTAACCCCAACATTCAATATGCAGGTACCTAGATACATATATGTATAGTGGCGGAGGAGTTGATGTACCCACGCATGTGTTTTTCCCATTTAACTGTTGCCTCAGAAACTTTTTTTCTTTCTTTTTATTTGCAGGCGGTAGAAATTAAAGCGCCAGATTTAAACATGGCGCTCTAGAGGTCTCAGATTTTGATCTCGGTTACAAAAGATGATCTTTAACCGCTGCAGCATGGAATTTTTGACAAAATCTGAACTGTTGCAATTTTTTACATGTATGAGTACAATAATTCCACCGCCGCTTATCGTGAACCGCCGCGTCAACGTGAACCAGGATTCGCGGTTTGGGTAGCACGATCACAGGTTTTTTACGCATCGTTGCAACTATGGAATCAGCATCCCGGCCCAGATTTGCCTGTATGTGTCTTGAATTGAATTGAATTTATTTGTACTTTAAGGGTGCGACCCTATATCTTACACAAGAGAACAGAGACGTGAATAAACAACGGACAAATGCACTGACACTAATCACAGTCAATGAACACAGAATTAGGCTAAAAGAAACCGCAAGAAACGACACTTATTTATAAGCAGACACAGTGAGCACAAAAAGACTCATAGCCAGACAAAACGCCACCTGATAAACGGAGACGAAAAGTGATGCTAAAAATGATGCCAAAAAGGGATGCTATAGGACGCTGGCAGTAAGGGAATTCCATTCTTTGATGGCTCTTACAAGAAAAGAAAATTTGTCTATATCTTTTTTAAACGACAACTACCTGACCTTGAGTGAGTGGTCGTAATGAGCATAAAAGGAAGGGGAATGGATGCGTGGCAAAACTCTCTCTATTCTCCATAGTTCTGAGATCTTGTGTTGGAATATCCATATCGCGAAAATCCATATCTACCAGGTGTTGTTTGCTGCGGTTGTTAAAAACGTTACGTCCACGATTTTGCGAATATAGTTAGGTAATTATAGGACAGTACTCTTCACCGCTGTTCACTGTGAACTCTTCTGATAATGTGTTGCTTTTACAGTGTTTATTTTATTTATTCTCGCGAGGTCAGAAAAGTTCTTCAAGCTGATCGTTCAAGCTGAGAGTTCTTCTGCGCAAGTTCTCCAAGCTGAGATGAGAGAATGTCATTCGTTCCCACCAGCGAATGAATCACAGGCGATGACTGTAATAAAGGGAGAAAATCCGTCGAAAAAAGACAATTCTCCTTCAGTTCGCCACACATACTCGTACAGAGGAAAGTGACCTGCTCCAGCGTTTACTATCACGCAGGCCAAACAGCAACTTCTTGCATTTCGAGCAGGATGGAACGGCTTCAGTTCTCTCCGATGGACTACGTCCTATTTTGTGGGACACTGGTCGCCTCACTGGCGATCGGTCTATACTACGCCATCAAAGATCAGCAAAAAACTGAAAACTTCATGTTCGGAGGTCGAAGCATGGCTGTCATTCCTGTTGCATTGTCAATGATGGCCTCATTCATGTCGGCGGTGACAATTCTGGGTAAGTTTACACATCAGTTATGAAATAGGTACGTTAAGGCACATGCGAATCAGTTATGATATACTTGTAGTTTCCGGGATTTACGTGTAAATCTTCCGTTTTTTCGAAATGATTCCTGTTTAACCCTGGAGACCGAACAGGGACTGTGATTTGAAATCAAGGCAAGATTCTGGGGGACATTCAAAAACAACCCCAACATGAAATCTTTTCCGTATCCAAAACATTTTGGCTTAGGTTAAGGTTCAGTTATCTCAAATTAAATAAAAAATCACCTAGCAAGAAAGAAAACTCGTCCAGTCCACATGTAGGCAGGTATTCGAAATAGTTACCGAAGAAAGAAATGCTGTGAAGGAACATGCCGGAAATGCCAATTGCCCTAGTTAGCAGTGAGTGTAGACTGAGCGAGAAAACGATACCTTTTCTTGCACAGGCAGCACTCACTGAATGACTGGGGCATCGCTTGTCCGATCACATTGGGAATAGAACCTACATTTCTGTTTCACTGTGCAACGCATACCACGCCTGAAAAAGAAACAACACTTTTATTCCGAAACCCCGGTTGTACATCCATCACCAAACACTTGCGATCCAGAAAACCTTGTCCTATCAGAATAAATTCACGATTGGTCCAATGAAACCCAAGCCATTGGTCTCAGAAGCAGTTTGCTTTGGCTGTGCTAAAAATATTTGATTGTAGTGCCACTGTAGCTGCGTATCGGCCACAACGTTCTCTCCAAAAAGAACCCAATTTGTTAAGAAAAAATCAAAAGGCTGAATGCGGTCACGCTGGCTGCGAATTGAGAGCGGTGCGTTTTCGTGCAAAAAAGTTGCTGCAAGCACCATACGGCTAAATAACTGTCCGTGTCAAAAATTTCTCTGCCTGCGCGCAATACAAAAAGATCCTGGTATCAATTTTTTATGCTTGGTCTGGTCGTGCCCTTGTTCCTTTTATCAGTCAATTTGTGAGTTTCAGCCACCGTCTGCTGGCAAGAAATGAGAATGACGTATTTTAAACGTGTCTCAAAATTGTTGTCATGTCGGAGAGAGTTCTTTTCTGGGCAGAACAAAACCGTACACTATCTTCCACCGCGAAACCGACACATTTTTGACTTTCGCATAAGCACTTACTTACAGAGCGGCAATATTAGTTGGGAATTGCAACGGAACACCAGTTGATTGCTTTTTTCGAAGCAAATCTCTCTGCAGAGAATGAAAGGGCCCTTGTGAAATATAAAGATCTCTGACAAGTCCATTTGTACATCGTTTTTTTGAATCACGATTGTACGAAAAAACCATATCGGTACCTGTTCGAAAGCCATTCGTATATACCATTAGTAACAAACAAAAATAAGTGATCCGTAAGGAAAACTGTGCTTTTTCGAGGGGATATTGTGGAAATGAGAAGCGTCAAATGTTATTCATATACAGGCACAAACGAACACTGCGGAAACCACTTCGAAAAGTGAATTACTATAGGTCCCACGGCATCTTTCGACCCACACTTGTTCCGAAACATCAAGAAACCGGAAAAAGTGGCCTACGTTTGTTCACTATCAAGCAACAAGGGAGATGCAATCCACTACTCTGAAATGAATAGTCGTCAAATAAATGCAGACATATTCTTTCTGGGACGAAAACTGGCATTTTTGTGACTGGTTATAGTCCGGCAAAATTTGCAAGTGTTCACAAAAGCAAAATAAAACTGTACCAACAATTTGCAAGTGTTCACAAAATGGAAAGATTTAGGAACCAATACCTTTAGCATATGTAATACGTTTAATGTAACACATACGTTATCCATTTCGGAACCAATACATGTGGACATACATTGCGATTCCCAACGAAAATATGCTGGATGTAAATCTATAAAACGCCGCCATACCAGCCGTTTGATTGTTCCAACGGAATCGTAGCAATTTACGTACCAGGGGCTTCCTGCAATGATTTCATGAAGGGTATGAAAAATCAGCCGTACTCCCTACTACAATCATGCAAATCTTCAGATTTGCCACTTATTGGTGGATGAAATCATGTAGTGTAGGCTCAAAATGTGATTTTCATTCGTTTTTATTCAAGTGCAGCATTTTGATCCCAAAACGGCTGACTCGACTTTCTGGGTGAGTCAGCTTTTTGTGCTAGTACTTCAAGGTTTTGTTATCAACCCAGTGGGATTTTCTGCTCCACATAGTCTTTGTCTGCACTGTTGTTTCCCAGGTGATGTATAATGGCTGTCGGCCGAATTTATATCGCAGATCGTGCGAGGATTCTTGCAACATTTGCAGTGTGGCGGTCCGTACTTCAAACCCAGAGATGGTGAAGAGGTGAAAAGGGAGTGAATGCCCACCTTGATTATAAAGCGCAGTCCAAAATTGTCACACACAATAAATTGTTGACAACGCTCAGTGGAGGACACTGAGAGATCACGTCGTTCATCGATCGCAATCGACGAAGCCATGCTGAAACGGTCAGGGAGGTTTGAGAGAATCCCAAAAATCTGCACCATGCCTGTCAATGCAACTCCTTCTACAGAACCTTGTTAACTGTGTAACTGAAGGGCCCATTTTCTCTGATGGCATGGCGCACCGCTTTTCCGTCCGACGTGATCTCGCAGTGTCCTCCACTGAGCCTGTTGTCAGCAATTTATTGTGTGTGACGGATTTGGACTGCTTTACGAGTTTAATCAAGGTGGGCATTCACTCCCTTTTCACGTCTTCACCATCTCTGGGTTTGAAGTACGGACCGCCACACTGCAAATGTTGCAAGAATCCTCGCACGATCTGCGATATAAATTCGGCCGACAGCCATTTTTCATCACCTGCGAGAAACAAGAGTGCAGACAAAGACTATGGTGGAGCAGAGAATCCTGCTGGGTTGATAACAAAACCTAAAGTTCTGGCAATTCGGTCACAAAAAGCTGACTCATCCAGAAAGTCGAGCCAGCCGAAAAAGGGATCAAAATATTTTTCTTTTCAGACACCCGTACATATGTAGAACGTATCTCCATTTTCCAGATTTGTATCGACATAGGCCTAATCCAGCAATCATGTGGTGATTTTCATGCCAACTCAACTTGACACCTGTTGTGGGAGCATTCGGAAAGATTGGGTAGTGTACCCTTTTCTTCCCCGCTGGCAACTGTGGTAATGGCTACAGAACAATTGCAAGTGTTTTCTCTGCAGTATCATATACAACAAACGTTGCTGAATTCCGGTACATCACTCTCATAGCACGGCCGGGCATTGGTTAAAATTTCATTTAAACTTCATCTGAAGAACTTCAGAAAAACATACGGATACTGTAAACATTGTTGTGATTTTTTGTAAAATTGCATGTAATTCACTCCACAAGTGTGGACTGATCTTTGTTGACGAATGGAGCCCATAGAACAAAATTATTTACATGCCTCCGATTTAGAGTAAAAGAATGGGGGGAAATGTCAGAAGACGCATTCCACCGTCTCATTTGGTTGAGAGCTGACTGCGGTAGCAGGAATAACGTCTAATTTTTGGAACGTCTAAAAGTGTTATGAGGCGCGGATTGATGCATGTCAACAACTCAACAGACTTAACCCAACGATCCCAACCCAAACTGTACCTATAACCCGATAACCTAACACTAAACATCACACTAACGTAATCTAACCCCTGTTTTCTGAGGAGTGGGAACGCTGAAAGTACTCCCGTAAGTTTCGTTCTTCTAGCCTCATTATGCAGTTTTTCCGTCCTTATTTTTATCTGTGGCGATGCCAATGGCTCCATTTAAAGTTCTATCCGTTTGATGAATGAAATCTTGAAGTATTTTCCGCACCAACATATTCCTTGTAAAGGCAATGTATACCTATGATTGGGGAACGGATGCACGCTTTTGACCTTGACCCACACTCAGTTCTTCCCATGACGATGCTCTTTATTTCCATGCCTCCAATCCGTTGCAGTGGAAGAGAAGCGCGAGGAGTGCCTTATTAAAATGTCATTAACGTCAAGACACATACATCCGCTGACACATTGTGGCAACGTTAAAAAATAGGCTTTTTATGAATACGGTGCTGAATTTCATGCGGAAAATCGTTATCTGCTTACGAGCATCATTCACTTGCCATCATTTGTTCATTTACAAAAACTGTAACTGAGAGGGAAATGTGCCTTATATGACTGAACTTAAGTGGACATTTCAAAAACTTGAATTCGTACTCGTACCAATTAACCTAATGGTCTGGTCTTATTAAAATATTTGAACTTACGTTATATTCCAGCTCTTACGAGTACTCACAGCAGACTTGGGTAAAATTGTATTCACATACATCCAATTGCGTTATATCGAAATGGATCATACCAAAATAAGACAATAACCCAGATAAAGTCAAAGCAATTGGCATCCCAAATCTGTGATATTTATAAAATTCTTGGAGTAAATTGTGTAATTTGCTGCTAGTTGAATCTATGGTTGACTTTCATTTCGTCGTTACATAAAAGGTAAGAAATATCTGGATAACAATTACCATTGATCTGGCCACTGTTTTAGTGTCCGTGGGCGATATCAATTTGCGCATAAATGCTGTAATACGCTGCAAGATGCTGGTCAGCGAAGGGTGCGAAAGGAACTTGATGTTGTCCGACGCATCAAATTTTCCGTCTTTCTCTTGCAGGTTATCCCGCTGAGATATACCAATTTGGGACGCTCATGGTCAATGCGAGTTTGGGCTCGTTTATGAGTGTCGGTTTAGCCTACTTATTAATCGTTCTGCCGATGTTCCCATTGAAGTTATCAAGTCCTTATATGGTGAGAATATTAGAAAATATAAAATAAACTTATGACTAACTGGCTGACGTAAATTGTTGGGCACTTTCAGACTTCTTGCAGCGTTGAAAATTTAGTTGTCAGGACTGTTTTTCATTTGGCTAAGAATAGGAAAAATACGAAAACTGCTCTATTTGCCTATGAAATGTGCGATTGATATTCAAATGTGATTCCATTTGGTTGCATTTCAAGGTATCGTTTCTTATTCTGGTCCCATAAAAAGAAGTAATTTCTATGAAACATTCTCGTTCCAAAAACCAAATCGAGAAAACTGTAATAATGGGTAAATGGAAGTGGTTAACATGCGAACTTTGGTCGTGTGGCCAAGATGAGCGTGTGTTTATTCTTAGCCATTGCAAATCTTGGGAAGCATAGAAACCTCAAAGCACAATGATTGAGCAATCTTTCCTCAATGATTTAATGGATGGTGGGGAATCAAAAAATCAGATATTTTTCTGTTTATATTTGAAGATATTTCACGTAAACACAGAATGGGGTATCTGGTTAACATCTTTAAAGCTCTGCACAAAGATACTCCTTATGCCAGTGCCAATGTAACTTCTTTGGCGGCAAAATGTGATATGACACCCATTTCTGGGATATACCTCCCTTCCATTTAGTCCCAAAATGCGCAGGTTTTTGGGGAACCGTGGTGCTGCAGTGTGTGGTATCTGTAGGGTCCCGATTTTTCGAGTGGGTGGTACCAAACAAGCTTTCCGAAAACGTTAAGTGATTAAGAAAGCGATAAAGAAAGCGCCGGCTGCGATTTCTTGATGTTGCCTACCAAAAACACATTCAGTCATTGTTGTGTGGCTGAATAACCAAAAGCAAAATTCCATCCCAAACAGTGCCACTAGAATCCAAGAATTCAGAACTTGCTTCATATAAGAGTGAATCGGTTGACAGTTGCAACGAAGAATATGAATGCCTTTACGCGCGTGAATGCTTTCTCGTGTTCTTCAGGATTTCAAATATCTTGGTTAAACTGCCACTTTTGGATGTTAACACGCCATAGAAAAAGGGTTTTGATTTTCATTTGTGAACATCCCTTAGATATACCGGATAACTGAATAGAGTCCGGCTATTAATCAATTATCGTTTTAGAAAAAAGGATTTATTCCGGTAGAAGCTCATCCTCCCAGAAATAAACTTTACTTTCGTTTCAGTATTTGGGGGCACGCTTCAAGTCCAAACTTGTTCGGAAGATAGCAGCCTCAATCTTCATTTTACAGATCACTCTATACACTGGAGTAGTCATCTACGCACCGGCGATTGCCTTGAGTTCGGTGATAGATTTTCCAATATGGGCATCGATTCTATTGGTGGCAGGAATTGGAACAGTCTACACTGCATTGGTTGAGTTTATGTGTTAATATTCGTAAAATTCAATTCCGTTGTTTGTGCCATAAAATTATCGTCTTTTCATGGCATGTTTTCAAGGTTTGTGCATGCAGTGCGGTCAATCAATCCATGATTTGCACTCACAGGCTTCAACCCGGTTGACAGTTCATGTGGCTAAAACAAATTGTCAACATCAGATGATGCGGAAAAAAAAATTATGGTTGCTCATCCTTAGCAAACCGCAGAAAAGGGCCAGGTTGCTTCCACTATTTTTGATAGTATCTAATGTTGGCGGTTGGGGGGAGCTTTTGGACTATATGTAAAGCAGCCACATTTTTATTCTCGTCGAGACCATATTTATAAAACCAGGTTACGTTGGAAAGTTTTCTTTTTTGTCGAGAATCAGAGCTGAGTGGAATCAGTTGCCGGCGTTCCCATTATAATCTCCAAAAAGTGTAGGTACCTATTCTCCAGCATCGTCTATAAATTCATGTTTCTTGATTCATAATCGCTGGTATTATTCTTTTTTTCGTGGTGTTTGCTGCTAAATGTGCATATAATTGATATATTTCTGTCATATTTTAGCCCTTGTTGTAATTGCATTAATTATTTGATTTGATTTGTTTTGATTTATTTTATAAGGTAGCAACCCCGAAATAAACGATTCATTCATTCATTCATTTCGGCATATATTTTTGTGTGCTGCAAAACTGGCGGCACTGTTCTTGGTCAAAACCCAAATGGCGACATGCTGAAAACGAGTAGGTACTGACAATTTTATAAAATAGATATTTGGAAGTACCGCCTTGATAACATGCACGCTCTGGGTACCTTTTCGCGGTAACCTCCAGGAAACAGAGTTGGGAAATAAACTGAATTTGAGAAATCAAGGAAACCGATGCTGTAAACCCTTCATCCGTTGTCGGAATGCACATCGTAAAGGAGAGTTCGGTAAGGAAACTGTGCTGGAACTTATTTTTTGTCCAGCATCTCCAATGTCCAGACCGGACCCTGTTGTTTGTTTTGTTGTCCAAGGGCAGCCGAAAAGCAAGCTCTTCCCACCTAAATCTGATGATACACTGTTGCTAGAGTTTTTGTGAATGCTAGAAAATGAAAGAAACAATTTGTCGTCGCATGGCCTGTTTTCCAGTTCCTGCTGTTAAAATCGTTGTGTGTCCTCCTTACCATCATTTCCTTGATCAAAATTTGGCTACGGATGGTTCTTCATAATCGAATAACAGTATGTTTTTCGGAAAATCTGCAACCATCCATACTTTTCCAACATTGGAGTATTTTTTAATCTATCACATTTTCTACGTAAGAAATAATATCCACTCGTACAGAATTCAAACCCGGAACCATAATACGCTCAATGTTTGCCTATTTTTACTCAGGGTGGAATGAAAGCAGTCGTTTGGACCGATGTCTTCCAAGTTGTCATAATGTTCACAGGTGTCATCGCTATGATAATTCGTGGCTCTATTTTGTTAGGCAGCTTAGGCAAACCATTCGAGATAGCAGACAAGCATGGAAGACTTTTGTTTGCTGAGTAAGTTTTAATGTCTAGGTACTGGATATTGAGTTACGATTCTCGCTTCGACAGTGATTCCCGCGTGCGATGAAAGCCTGCTAATACGACATACGATTCCCATAAATATTCCCAATGGTGTACCGCACATCCACTGCATTTCAACGTCACGTCATCCCCACATTTCATCGATTGAAATCAGCTTAGCACCTTATACCTTCAACTGAAAATGGTCCACTCAAAAGAACTATCGCAGTTATTGAAGAACCCTCAAGCTTTGTTACCAGCATATCTACTGTGTAAATGCAATGTAAATGAACCAAAGGAAACCAACTGCGAGCATTAATAATTATTAACGATCAGTTTTTTAATTAATTAATTATTTTTAGAAATTAGATTATCTACAATTGCCTTTGTCTCGTCTTTCTCGCTGTATGAAATGCAGCGTTCCGAAATATTTGCAAAATCAGGTGAAGCAATTCTCCTCGACTGAAGCCTGGGTCGAGTTGTTTTAGAAAGATACGTACACGAGTACAAAACGGAGTCAACTATAATTTGGAATATCAACTATACTGAATGCAGTGATAGCAAACCGGTAGCGCACAACTGAACTTAGAGAAATCAGAAATGCATTTCAAAAAACGCAGGCAAAGATCTTAACTAGACTTTTTAATGCATGGTCCATGTTCGTATTCTAGAGATTGCAACAGGAGATGATTAAAACCTCACTGGCTGTTTTTGCCTACAGACGATACTGTGTTGTAATACAGAAAAAATGTTTTAAGGATCGATGCTTTATTTCAATGTTTCGCCGAATGATTCATTAATATTTTCTCCGTTTTGTAGCTTTGAGCCGAATGCATTTAAGCGTCAAACATCTTGGAGCATATGGATCGGAATGTGCTTCCTTTTACTCTCACATATGATTTCACCTGTCATGTCTCAGAGGTTTGCTGCACTGAGCTCGAAAAAAGCCGCCCTATGGTAAGAGATCAATGGATTCGGTAAGTTTCCATATATATGATTGGCGTGCGTCGACCTTGGACCGAGCAAATGATTCTGAGTTTCAAATGAAAGCTTTCGAAAGAGTTTCCTGTTAAATGCAATTCAAAATGGCATGGACGTGCTCTTTATTACAACACGAATAAAATATTCATTGGCAAAATTTGCTATGACCCCCATGCCCTAGATGTGTACAGATAGTAAGTTCCCAAAATGGGCTGTTGGGGAAGCTATGCGCTGTAAAACTGGGGTGATTAAAAACCATGTTAGTCCGGGTACTCATACAGGCGTTAAAAATCGCGACGTCTCGCAGCGTTTCGCCGAGAAACGCTGAGACGTGTTTTTTCTTGAATAGCAATAGCAATGCTTTTTTGGCGATGCTATTGGATGCGACATGTGTGCGTGAGCTGCTGATACACGTAATCCGCCAGTTTGTGCCAATTTTTGGTGAGACCAGATTTCTCCCTTCTCCTTTTCAACCTTTACGGAGCGAATATCAAAAGTCTTCGAACATTGACGATATTTTAAAGTACTGGTTAACACTCTATAACAGACCCCACCTTCAGTTTGCCCCCTGTCGATAACACTGACTATTTTTACCCCATCCCTGAAATCCATGGTCCCGGAAAAAAGCCATGGGCCCAGACGCCCTCCCGGGCCACCTGCTCAGAGAACCTTTTCTCTTTACACAGATTTTTCAAACGGTGAGTTGCCACTTGATTGGAAAAAAGCTGCGGTTATCCCTGTTGAAAATAAGGATCAGCCCCTTAACGGGCCAGATAGTTACAGTCCTATCTCACTTACTCGCATATGCCCCAAAATTTTTGAACAGATACTGGCTTCATTAATTATTAGGGGTTTCCTGCATGACAAGGAGATTCTCCATCACAACCAATTTGGATTCCGAGAAAAGATATCTTGCGAGACCCAGGTGCTGCTCTTAGTCGACGAGATCGCTAGGAATCTTGAAAATAGGAATCTAGCCAGCCTACCCAAGCGATATTTCTGGACCTAAAAAGGCCTTTGACCTCGTCCCTCATGGAAAGCTTCTCCTTAAAATGGCCACCTTGGGCTTTTCCCGCATATTTGTAAAATTGATAGGCAACTTTTTGAAAAACCGCCCTCAAGTTGTCTCAGTTAACCATATTATTTCCAGTGAATCGCCGGTACCTTCTGGCGTGCCCCAGGGCAGTGTGTTGGGGTCACTGTTGTTCCTCTCTATATAAATTATACGTCTGTGCAGACCTCCGCAGTATTTGGTTGTTCGCGGACGATATTGTGATATATAGAGCAGTTGTCTCCGTAGACGATAATACCATCCTGCAGTCGGACCTCATCAACCAGGTCTCCTCTTGGTGTAGCGCCTGGAGAATGCAAATCAACATATCAAAAACAAAGGCCATGGTTTTTTCAAAGCGCTCCAGACTCCCCGTTGCTGAACAAATTTACAAGATAAACGATCAGCCCATCGAAACTGTAAAACCCTTTAAATACCTGGGTGTTCTCATTTCCCATGATTTGTCCTGGCGAGACCACGGCAATTTTACCCGTAAGAAGGCTAAAATGACCCTGGGTTTTATCCACAAACATGCGATATGCATCCAGAGAAGCTAAACCCAATTAAGGCGTATATGTATACCTTGTCCTGCCTATAATTGAGTATGCCAGTGCAGTTTGGGACCCAATCTGCCAGGAAGACGTTTCCAATGTTGAAATGCTACAGAGAAGGGCAGCCCGTATGATTTCCAACTCTTTCACCAGAGACATCAGTATATCCGGTTTATTGAGGGATCTTGGCTTGCATTCTCTGGCAAGTAGTCGCAAAGCGCACAGGCTCCAGCTGTTCTGCGAAATTACAACTCACTCTTTCAATTTTAGTATGCCATCCCATCAAGCCCTTCCAACGCAGAACTGACAACGGCCTTGCTTTCCAAATCCCATTTTGCCGAACAAACCATTATAATTTCATCTCATTCTTCCCCCGGACCCAGTGATTGGAACACTCTCCTCCCATCATCCCTATTTATATCACGATACATGGCATCCCGGGGCGCCGCACCTAGTGTGCTTTGACTTTTTTTTTCACTACAATCGTTTTTTGGTTTGTGTCTTTGCATGTGATGTGTGTCTTTTTACCCAATCGACTTTATCTGTCACCATAACAATTCGTGGCAATATTGTTTTTAAAGAAAAAAAAAAATAAATAATAACACAGGGGCCATCTAAATTTCAACAGGGTTTGGTGCGACTTCACTCATCACACGAGTGTCATGATGTTTTGCGGCGCATGCTGCCGTTGATTCTAAATGGCGTCTGAGTAAATAATGTACTCCAATGTTCGAAGACTTTTGATGAGGAGTGTCGTCCCTGAGTTCAGGAAGCACCCTGCGAAATTTTTCGGTTGCTCAGAATGTCGTTGGAGTTATTCGATGCATTGCTCCTTTGCCTGGTGCAAGACTCGTTGCAATCTTTCAATTCCCGAATGCGTATGTGCATTTCGCTTCAAACAAAAGGCCTACAAAAACCACCGGTGGATGGTCTTCGGACCACCTTTGACCATGCAAAACTGGTCAGGAGACCATGTGACCATACAACATTGTCAAATGACCACCTGTTGACCATTCTTGACCATGCAGCCAAGGTCAAATGACCACCTACAGCGACAACACTCTAATTTGATATTTGATACTCGTATATTATTTAAATTTATTCATCTCGCATTTTTGTGCAAGCATAATACCACCCGCTATACGTTTGCGACGGCTGCGACGTGTGTGGATCCCACATTGGAGATGCATATCACAAAATTGCAGAGCAAGGGATTTGAATACAATGAGCTTGGCAGCAGTGTTATCAACTTTCTGGTTGCTCTAAAGGGCTCCCTGGGTTTGACGAGCACGATTGCAAACTTCCTTCGATATGTTTGGTCCAATCTAAAATTGTAGAAATAGCAACACCGAGAAAAATGTAACAGTTTCAGCAGGTGCAAGTGTTGTGCGTGAAATGAAGTAACAAAATGATGGGTGCGATATATCAGACACACGATGATTTTTGAAGAAAGCCAAACCACATTTTTCAGTGTTGATTTTCACCTTCGATCTCTCACACAGCTGCTCAATTCGCAATAGGTCATTTTGAACGAGGTGCACGTCAGTTGATGAGGAGATTTCTTGACACATCACGATGTCTTCGTCATAAAATCGATTGATACAGTTTAAATTCCTGCCAAATATAGATTAGAAAGAGCAAGGGACCAAGAACGCTGCTTTGCGGTGCGCCCAGCATAACATCAAATTCGCAAGGGATAAGATGGTCTTGAAATTTTATCCTGACCTTCCGTTCAGATAGAAAATTTGATGTTATGCTGCTTTGCGGTGCGCCCAGCATAACATCAAATTCGCAAGGGATAAGATGGTCTTGAAATTTTATCCTGACCTTCCGTTCAGATAGAAAAGAGACCATTCAAGTACAAAATAGGAAAGATGGAGGATTCAGTGCTGTGAAGTTTTGGAGAGATAGGTTGTGTGGTACGGTTTCTAACACTTTAATTAGGTTATGGATATGGTATGTACAGGTTATGGATATGGTTATGGATATGGTTATGGATATGGATATGGTAGATGTTTGTTATGGTAGATGTTTGTTATATAGGTTATGGATATGGTAGATGTTTGTGAGACTCAACTGCATCGCAGATATCATGAGAAAAAGTGGAAGGTTGGGTTTCACAGAATATCCATGTGGAATCCATGTTGATTGGGATAGAAAAAATCTATCGACTAAAAAAAGACTTGTAAGCAAGGAGCCGAAATGCTGTCCGGCATGCCTTGCACAAATTGAAGGAGGATAAATTGGGTGGTAGTCATGTGCTTTCGGGCAGCCTTTTTGGGACAGGAGTAACCTTAAATTTAGTAAGATATTGAGTTCATTAAAAATTCTGATTGGATGTTGGTCTCGTCCTGATCCCTTGCTATTTGACCAGTTATTTATTTAACGCAACGTGTACAAAAATCATGTAGAGGCTGCACTTTCTTTGCATTCAAACTATTCGCTAGGAGGAGCACACAGTTTTAAAATGTCTGCCGCCAGAATTATGAATTGGGTATCGCTCAATGTTGCAATGTCGAATGGAAAATATTTCAGAAAAATGAACAGTAAAAGCATTGATCCGGGATTGAATGGATCAGTCTTCATGGATCAGACTGTTCTGATCTGGATAAGAGCAACTTGATGGCTTCCTTTTAGACTTGTAAAGTTCCAAAAGGTATTAAGAATTATTGTTGTTAATAGAAACTGACATTGCAGTGAAATTCTCAAAACGTTTTGCGTTTAACAGATGGGCCTCCATCTTAGGAAGGTGCGTCATGGTCTTTTTGCTGGGCATCCCAATTCTCTCAGTTACGGTAACCTCCCCATACCCTTAGGTCATCAGAAGCCTGTCGATGAAAAACGAAACTTGGTGGACTGAGATCTATCATGCCTTTAACAGTGACTTTCAAAAAAGTCTGCAACTTTTAGGTTGCGCATCTCCGATCATGCAGGATCAGGATAAGGATCAGGCTCAGTGTTTGCATTACTCCTTGCCAGTTGGTTTTCCAAAAACGAGCGGTTTTGCGGGATCAACTTTCCTAGAGGACAGCAAGGTGGTGGCCCATCCGACACGATATTGGATATCATATTATCAGAATTGCAAAATATGAGATGAAATACATTGGCTGTTCCGTTAGGACTAAATCTAGTTGAGAAATTTACGAAAAAATGTAAAGCCCAACACTCATCGCAACACTGATAAGGAGATCCGCTTTTCGGGAAAAATTCCGGGAAGAGACCGAAGCGGACCAGTTAATTCCAGGCATGCAAGTTGAAATCACCAGCGATTAAAAGTGCTGGAATTCTGGGCTGTAAGTTGGTCAAAAAAGAGTTGACATAATTTTGTTCGTATTAGGAGACGGACGGAATCGGGTCAGAAATAAACCACATAAAATTAACCATATACAAATTAAATAAACCAAATAAAGGTATACCGTGGACTTATGCAGGGTGAATTACACCACTCTACAGTTGGTGCAAGTTTCTCCATTTTTGAAAACACGAAGGGACTTCGTCTCACGCGGCGTTCGAACTGCAACCCCTACTCGGCTGCGTCCCGAAACCCTCCCGAGGAGCGGTTACTGAACATTCATCGTTCGGCATCACTTTCATAAGCTCGTGTTTTCCAAGCGAATGTATGCCTGCCATGTCAATATCAAAACATGCACCATGTGGGCACATGTGAAGGCTAAATTTGGTTAAACTTTTGAAAACCCACAAAATATCCCAAATGACGGGAAAATCCAGTAGTTTTCAAAATTTCCCTGTTCTCGCGATGAACAACGGTCCTGACACCAAATATTTCAAAGCTGCAAGATCTCCGGTTGTGCCCAATTAATATTTATGTCAGTCAGTCAGTCGGTAAGTCAGGTAAATTTTTATTGACTTCAAAAAGAGAGCATGCTTAAAAATACACGTAATTTTAAAAGTTGAAATCTGCGCACTAATTCGGATATGCCAAGCCGCAGAAATCAGATATGATTTCCACTCCTGCATTCCAGCAGATATAAATCAGGCGAGAGAAAAGATGGTGATCTTTTCCTGGCAAAACTTCAGCATTTATACCGCAAAATAAACAAGACTTGAAATTGCGAGGCTGCACGACCTGTGATCCCCGTCTGAAAGCTGGACCACCAAGATGTGGACCCAAGCTATTGGATTCAAGCACAAAAAATGCTGCAAATTTCTTTAAATTTTTTTCTGGGCATACATCAGTATAGCATTGAGGCTATTTTCTAATTTTATCGGTACCTGATCTTTCTGCCGATATAGCCTTTGTTTCCATCGAAAAGGCCCAAAGCCGCTCCCCTTCACTGGCAACAACCGTCGATTTTTTGCCACGCTAGTTGATTTTGTTTATCATATTGACGCATATGTGTAACCTTGTCCAGGTGGTTGCAGATATGTTAACCATTTAGCATTCGGGTCAACAGTCAGCACTAATAAATCCGAAATATTTCATTACGAGTATCTCCGCACATCATTTTCTTTAGGTCTCTTGTCATCAAGACAATCGCAACCTCCGCAATCGCTCTTCTATCCATATGGTGCGGCATCGTTGTGTTTGCATACTACGCAGACTGTGATCCACTGAAAGTTCATAAAGTGACCAAAGCTGATCAGATAGCACCATTATTTGTGGTCGAAACCCTCAGTATACTTCCAGGACTTCCAGGACTCTATGTCGCCTGCCTGTTTAGTGGTTCGCTGAGGTTCGTTCTGACTAGTTATACCATGTTATTTTTATCTTATTCTGCTAACAAGTAATTATGAACAATAGGCCAACTTGCGAATGAGAGACAATTCTCGCAGGAACATGCAGGGTCCTTTCCCCAGAAGTCGCAGTATAGGCGACAGAAGATGAATTGACGAACGAAATTGCTCACCTCTTAAACTCTTCCTGATTGTGGTTTCGACTGGCCAGTCTCGACGATGGACGAAGCTTCCTCTCTGTAGTGGACGACTTCACTTTGTTGCTGAAAGAAGCTCGAAACAAGCAACTGGATTAGTATCCGGCGAATGCAGTTAAGCAGCAGGCAATGAGCTTTGCGAAAGATTCAGGCTTATCGAGATTGCAGAATGCAGCGTGGCAACGTTGGAGCTTATTCTGAGCTCTTCAAATCCATCTATCATTTTATGCTCCTACCCTAACAATGAGGTACTTAAGATGTGGTCGTCGGCTCACCCTAATTTCCCTGTCATGATAATAGAACAATAAGAACCCTCACAAAGAGACAAATTCGGGAAATGTGCGACATTTTGTTTCACCGATATTCGTGCACTTTTTCAGCACTCTTTCATCGAGTATCAATTCGACGACCCTGGTCATCTGTGAAGACTTCCTAGAGGACAGCGTCGTGTTCCGGAAAGTAGACGACTCCAGTAAAGTCAGGATTGCCAAAGGGATAGGTTGGTTGTTGTTTTTTGATAGTCTATTTTGGCACTATATGAGTTTCGATGATGATTTCGTTACTTCGTTTCGTTAGTTGCTTGAGGTGTATAGGCATAGACCATCTTTCAGTTTGAGCAGACAGTACCCATCATAACTTGTCTATTCCCAAATTGATTGACCGAAATATAGGCCTGAACTTGCAAGACACATGGGAACTAATTCTTGCAGAGAGAAATATCAGTTTAAGTTCTACCCACGCCCGGCCCTGCAAGTTGCTGGAAGAGAACAAATTTCGCCTTTAAATCAGCGGTTTGCGACGGAACATTTCCTGACTGGAGCAACATATCCCAGGAAAACTGGCCAAAAAGGCAGAACAACTCAAGAAAAGGCTGTCAAATAAAACTTCCACAAAAGCAGCTTGAAAACAGACAGATCCGGGAAGATTCCCAGGCAACGTTTCGTTAAAGGCAGGGATCTGAACTGAACGTGGGATAGCCTGGACAGACGTGCGGCCAGGCCGGTCCTGAAATGGAAGCCTCCCTTGAGCCAATGCTCTGAATGCACCGTCCAGGGAACGCAAACTGCAAAGTGACGGTTTTATGAATGGTGCTGCCAACCACGCCGCTGGAAATTCGAAGCCTTGCTGGTGCCCAGTTGCGTTTCTGTGACTAGCATTCACAAATCCGGCTCAAACACGGGAAGGCATTTTTTATGTCTAAAGAATATAAGATGTATCAGAACATTTTTTTTGCGATTTTTTCATTTCAGGTTTTATCATTGGTCTGGTAACACTTGGTGCCTCGTTTTTGGCGGGAAATTTCCGTGGAATCCTCCAAATGTCAATGACTATCAACGGCGGGGTTATCGGACCTATTCTGGGCCTTTTTCTTCTGGGATTGTTGATTCCTTTTGCCAACAAAATCGTGAGTTATCATATCGAATGTACCACCATTATATCAGGGAATTTAATTAAAACAATGTTTGGAGTTGCGATCCTGTTTTTCGGGTTATGAGTTTCATAAATGCACTCTTTAGGTGGGATAGCCCCAGGATGGATTTCGATGGATATATGTATAACTTATTGTGACATCAGCTATAATCCCTCTGAGATAAAGGCACTTGCGAGAATCTCCTGCATCCACCTCTCCAGGCACGCAAGGGGTATCGGCGAGGTAACATGTTGAGTGGTCATGTGGTAGTTCCAAGGCCTTTATGCCACTGCCACGACTGCGGATCTGCAGCCATCAAATTCCCAGGCGTTATTCATATAGCATTTTTAATTTTCACTAGTGGGCCCTTCGGGCCCACTGGCCCGATTAAAAAAGCGACACAACATATGGGCCCTTCGTCCCAAAATTGGGATTAACCGGGGTTATTCAAGAAATACATACATACCGATTTGGGAACTTTTTTTTATCTCACCTCACCTCGTGTCAAAGTCCAAACCTCCAAAAACGGGAAAGCTCGTTTGGAACAAAAAAATTTGAGGGTGGAACCTGCGGTCTGCTCGTTCGGGGTTCCACTGCTTCAACTGCAACAGCCAGATTGGGGTCTTCATGCAACCAACTATATTTCCCTGTGAATTGGCGAAGAAACAAAGCTCCGTCCCCCAAATGCGCAAAGTCCCCTTCAGCTGAAAATATCAAATTTGCCGGCAGACCGGTGAAGGGCCGGGAGGGAGAGTACCAAAATTCCCAAGATTCCCACATTTTCGCATTTTCTCCAAGAATCT
>JASGXE010011641.1:0-14607 GCA_030068105.1 Sinentomon sp. SZTP_YWyxl
GAGATGACGGGCGCTACGTTGCACGTGCTGCTCAAACCGACCAACAAACAGTTCCCGCAAGTCGTCCGCGGGATGGCACCACAAACACTGTCAAGCTGCGGCACGCAAGGTGAACGGTTCGCAGTGAGTGGGGCGGTGGAAGGAACGGTGGGTGCGTCGTCTGCCGAACAGGTGATTCTTGACTTTAAATTAGCAAACGTTGAGTTCCCTCGTCCCAGTTGTTGTCTGGCAACCCATGGAGGAACACCTCCGGTGGAGGAGCTCTCGGGCTTCCTCTGGCCATCTTTTTGGTACCTATAGGTACATCAAACAAAGTGCATTCAGCACACAGGGAAAAGATCACTCAGGATAAAGGTAAGTGGTTTCCCATTGGCCCCCCACCCGGAGTAGGTTGACTCATAGGTCCTGGGGTGTTTCCCGACCACGATGACGCGGTGCTGGGAGGGGCACGGAGGGGTCGGGGTGTCCCCGGGGAGTTTCCAGGCCATCACACATCTCTGGGTTTTCGGTTTCAAATCTTGGCAAAAAGCTCATCTACGATGATGAGAATGAGTCACCTTTGCCCGGTTGCTATCCAGCTTCATCAACGATCATGAGCATGAGTCATTCTCTCCCTGGAAAGTTTCCTTCACCCCATTACGTAATTATGACGTCAGGGGAAGGGTAGGGGCCCCCTGGGGAGGCGAAAAAGGGGCGTGGCCGCCCCTATTGTTTGCCGGTTGCCAGCGAACACATATACTCTCTGACGTTTATTTCGGATCCCATCATTTCGGTGAATGCACATTTCGAATCTTCGAAGGTTTGCATTCGTCAGTGAAGTTGAGCTTTTACGAATAATTATTGTCCTGAGACTCTATCGCTACTGGCGCCTTTCCTCGGCCTTTCGCTTTCTCAGCTGGCGATTTCTTCTAATTTTATTTCTTGCTTTTTTATTAAAGAATAACTTTTGTCGATAATTGTGATGGAATCCTGAGAAAACATTTTGCGGTTGGAATATTATCCTGTCCATAAATGGCAAACGTTTGTGGATAGGTAATTGTGGTGGAAACTTGGGAAACATTTTGGTCTGAGCAAAACTGTAACGAACG
Organism: Sinentomon sp. SZTP_YWyxl; assembly: GCA_030068105.1. NCBI lineage: Eukaryota > Metazoa > Arthropoda > Protura > Sinentomata > Sinentomidae > Sinentomon > Sinentomon sp. SZTP_YWyxl. Next base: position 1,089 of record JASGXE010011641.1, read on the forward strand.
AATTTTTTTTCGAAAATTCAGGCGGAAACCCCGAAAATATTCTGCCGCTATGTTTGGTCGACCTGCCCAAATGGGTAGTTCTGGAAAATTGTAGTGGCAAAACCATTTTGATGCTGAAGATTTGCGTTTGTGCTGCTCCTGCATTGGACAACTTTTGCGAAATTACGCTGGAAATTTGCAAGACATGGTATCGTTTGTTGGACCTTTCCTCCATTATTCGTAATGGATGACGTTTGTGGAAAATTGTGATGGAAACACACTGAATATCCCATCATAACAGGAACAACTCTGTCCAAAGAAAATGTATAACCATGAAAAATGTTATACATTACTTTTCTTTCCTTTTCCCCTTTTTGGGGGAAAAAGGATTTTCATTCCTGCGCGAATTGATCAACGAACCACATCAGATTTCTCTTCCTTCAGAGAAAGGGTGATAGACGACCCACGATGATTTTGAATTTTCCACCAGATCTTTGTGAAGTCATGCATAAAGTATTGTGTTCATAATCCCGCAGAACTGTGATGGCATGCGAAACCAGAAGGGCAAAGGAAGACTCTTCCAATCCCTTATTGTTCAAGGGAAGAACGAATTAAAGTAAGTACTTGTTGGATTTGCAAATTGGAGCTTGAAAGGAAAGGCCAATATCAATTCTACGCAGAGCGCTGGTTAGGTTTCAAGGAGAGAAAGATGAGGGCATGGTGAAATTCGCTTTGACCGGACCTTTTTCAGCAATCAACCACTCCTTTTACGCATCCAATCGAATGAAACTATGAACAAACAGCACAAAACCGTAACTGAAAGTCTGCGGTTTGCGATCGAACCTGGAGTGCTCATCGAGATTTTATATTCAGGTATCAACGGAAAGGAGAGAAGTGTCGACGTAATGATGCTCCAACTGGAAAATTACCAGACGAAGCCACGATGTTTTCTCGTCGATCCGTATTAAAGGTAGAGCTGACATAGATTAGTTTTTATTGGTCTTTCGACTAATGGGCTTTTCTCAGGTAATCCCCTTCTCCTGCGGCGTCCTGCGCAGCTATAGTGCAACTGCAACGGTGGATGATGGGAGAAAGGCTATTGGTTGATTTGCTTGTTCAAGCCAAATTGGCTTATGTGAAACCATCGGCTTAAGGGCAGTTTACCGGAAAAGTTGGCGGCGGGCGTTGCGTCCTGGCATGACAGCCGAGGTTCGTTTGAGAGAAGCCTTCATAAGAAGGGCGCTTTAAAATTCTGAAGGCCCAACCAACCTGAAAACCAAACTCCTTTTGGAAGCAGCCTGCACACCGTTGCATCAGATTCTGTCGCTCTTTCTCAATAATGTCTTCATCTTTGGTAAAGGTCGCATGTGTCTTCAAATCTTTTACAAACTCCAGCCTCGGTAACTTTTCTGAAGGGATGCAAAACCATCGATGACGCAAAAGAATGCAAGAAACTTTTAATATTTGAGTCGATGAGAATATTAACACCACGTAACAGAGTCGAACTTCTGCAATGGTTCCGAAACAGAATGTTGCCACAAGAGAAGTAACATCAAGTGTCGGATAAATAGTCTGTTGATAATACCAGAGGCATAGCCACTAAACGTACGGCATCTTGAAGAAATCCATGACTGATGACATGTTGCTATGTCATTTATCATCTAATTTCTGACCAATCGATTGGACACTCCCGCATGTTGAAGCTGATTGAAAAGGGAGTTGAGGTACCACCTTGTTGCAACTCATAGGTATGCGGTTGATAAAACGCCCGCATTCCAGTTTCCACAATCAGCATATCATCTACAGGTATCATCAAACGGTGAGAAATTATCATCACGATTAATGATGTGAAAGCGAAGAACTCTTTACGGTTGGAAGCTTGAAACGACGAAGGGGGTGAGCGATTGAGTCAAAAGACTTCGAGAAATCGACAGCTTCAACAGATAACCATGATTTTGAATGCACTATTCCGCAGATCTGTCTCCAGATTCATCAAATCCCAGAAATTCGTTCCCATTGCACGAAGAGTTGTGCTCCGGAAAGTTTTTCAGTTCCTTTCTGCGCTCATTCTCCTTTTCATCATCGGTGGCGCATTCATTCAGGCATTGCACCAAAACTTCGGGGACAGTTGGAAGAAATAGGCAATCTGGCGTACCTGAAGTCACTTCCTGGTGAGCTCAGCACAGCAGATAGGATCTCAGTTAATGATGCCTGAAATCGGTGCATCCTATAAGAGAAGATTTTATGTGCAACATAATTCGACCGAAACCTGTTTTGTCCCTTCAAAGACGGTCCAAGGGAACGAGGCTCATCACCAGAGGCATCGATAGGTGCCGGCGTGTGCCTTCGCCAGTCTGGAGTCAGGACACGGCGTGTCGGGCCCATAAAATGAGGAAGCTGTGCATGCACTTCTTGAAACAAGAATTCCAGATACAACAGCAAATATAATAGGCAACAACGGGGCATCACAATGGGGCCCTCCGCTTGCATTATTGTGATAGCAGGCGAGAGGCCAGGGTTTGTGTGCGCCCATTACAGAAGATCTAATCTCGGAGAGTCAAGTCATTCGGGTGTGTTTAAAAACTTTACCGATAACTAAACTCATAAAAAGAAGTCAGGAACCGCGGCTGCAACAAGAAGAAGTTGTCCCAAGAAGATGTCGTCCTAAAGGGCTTATTCTCCGAGACGGAGACAACCAAGGTCGGAATGAGAAAGGACAAAGTTAAAAGTTCGCACGCAAAGCAAAGTTAAAAGCGCAGTTAATGGTCGAAAAAAGCTATAGTTAAGAAAAATCTGGGACTTGGATTCGCGGCGGACACTGTGAGGAGGTATTGCCTATAGTTATACGTAATGATGGCACTCTCCTGATAATCATGATAAGATTTGAAATGGAAAGTTGCAATCTCAGAATAATTACCTTTTGCGATTGTTACCTGGTCCGCAGTCATCAGGTGCCGTCATTATGTCTGACTTGTTCTCGTATCATTGCCGTGACATCAGAATCACATATCCTCATGACAGAGGCGAGTTACCATTCATAAGGCGAAGACACATTCTCCTCGTAAACAACAATCGGTCAGGAAAAATCACACTATGTCAACAAAGTTATTCCAACACTACTTGAAAACCGCGATAAAATTCCCAGGTCACCATATGGGCCTAAACCATTTTTTGCATATGGAATGCGCTGGCGAAGTTGATCCTATGCTATACTTTAGGATTATCCTGTATATTGCAGCGTTTAAAAAAAAAGTCCCTGGACAACCCCACAAATGAAAACGTTTCATAATTTTCATGTGTTTTTCATTGCAATTTTCAATAAGAAGAGCGACATGAATCTTCCATATTGGCCGATTTCTGCAAAGCTGCAAGAACGCGGCTTGTGCAGCGGACATTTGAAAATTTTAACAACACTTCAGTGCAGTGGATTTCAAAAGGTGACAAAAGTTTCCGGATTAAACAGTTTTCGAAGAGTTCAAAATACCGCATTTGCAAAACAAATTCTCAACTGAGAATTAGATAGGTATATCGTACAATACCCACGTAGGCCTATACAATTTTGAACAAACAATGCAATTTTAACAATAGACTATTGTATCTATCCCATACCATTCCAAAGGGTGTAGATTGGATGCGATTGCTTGCAATATGCAGCTGCCATCAGATCATTGATTGGGGAATTTCCCAGAGTTGTTTTGGTAGACACAGGCCATCACACGAAATTTCTGCAAATTTGTTTCAAAAGTGCGCAATTATGTGTTTTCGGTAGCAGCGTCAAGAGCAGCTATATCGGAGTATGGAACAACCATAACAAGAAACAGGACACAGGTCGACCTGTTTTTGTCAGCAAAGTCAAAAAATGTTTAAAATCGGTAATTTGCATTCCGGGATTGAATTCAATTTTCTTTGTCCGATCGAAAAAGGCATGGTACAGAATACGCAGGCAGATTACATTCAGCGCGAAACCGGACGAGTGCGTGTAGAATGCAATGTCGGTGTCCCATTAAATAGCCTTGTGCCTGCACCACTGGGAGGCTGTTGTCGTCGGGCGCGCCACTGTACCTAATACAAGCCACCGCCATTGCAGGGACAGTGAGAAACATTTTATCACCTATTCGCGTGTTTCCGCGAACTCTTTGGTGTGAAAAAGAGTAGGCAATGTTTTCAACGAGATGCTCCTAAAAGAGAAGGTGTACTGTGAAGTCAAAGACACAGCACAAGTTTTCAATGTACAGTTACAGACACAATAATGACTCTCTTTATACAAGCACCTACATTGGATCATGGGAGTCATTATTGTTCCTGTGACTGTATCGTGGCGGAGGAAAAAGATTACTCATGCATGTGTTTTTCCCATTTAACTGTTGCCTCCGAAACTTTTTTTTTCTTTCTTTTTACTCTTATGCAATTGGTAGAAATTAAAGCGCCAAATTGCAACGGAGCTTTCTAGAGGTGTCAGATTTTGACATTAGTCATGAAAGAGGATCTTTTATTTCTACAGCATGGAGTTTTTGCTCAAATCTCAAGAATGGAAATTTTTCACATGTATGGGTAATCTTTTTCCGCCGCCACTGTACATACACGTGCGGTATGATGGATGTGTGGCCATGGCTGCAGGCATTCTCTCGGGGGGATGTATAGCTACAGAAACAATACCTAATGACTCCCATGATCCAATGTAGGTATAAGGAGAGTCATTGTTGTTTCTGTCACTTGTTCTTCCACACTACAAAAATTGTAGTACAGGTTCCTTTTGCTCCTGCACCTCGACCAATCGACAATGGTGCTCTGTTGAACCCCAGGGACAGAGGCAACAAATTGTCGCTGCGCTTCCTCGACAGTGACCTACAGTTGTATGCACCAAAGTCACTAACCCTAACCCTAAGCTTGAAAAAAGTCAATTCCATGTTCAGATGCAATTTTCTCAATGATGGAAAACGAACATTGTTGTGCATAGAAATCAAATTTTCCAACAGATTCTGTACATAAAAATTTTATGAAATGAAATCTGTTGGAAAATTTGATTTCTATGCACAACAGTACCTATTCCTTTTCCATCGTTGAGAAAGGTGCATCTGAACATGGAATTGACTTTTTTCAAGATCGCTCTTGATACAGAAGATATACGTCGCAGAAGATATACGGTGGTATTCCCCAAAGCCACTAAAACCCTAGCCCTAACCCTAGCCCTAAGCTTAAAAATAAATGGCCAATTTAATGGACTGATCTGTGTTGCAAAAATTTCATTGCCATTCATTGCTATGCACAATGCCATTTCTTTTCATTGCTGAGAAAAATGCATCTGAATGTGGAATTGGTTTTTTCTGAGCTTGTTTACGGTGGCTTTGTGCAATACCGCCGATAATGTAAGATCGCAGCATCCATGATCAAAAAGGGCAAAATCGATATGCGAAAGGTAATATTGCGAAGGACGCCTCCACTGTGGCTTGACAAACACTAAATTATCGCCTCATCACGCATTTCAATACGTTGAATTCAACGCTTTGCAATGATGTGTGTTGCATAGCAGATTGTTTCAAGGGGCAGTTCGAAAAAACGATCCGTTCCAAGTGACATGACTTTCACAACAGGGTTTCAATTGAATGGCAAGAAAGGGAATGAATGTTTGACAGTGATGTGTGTTGCATAGCAGATTGTTTCAAGGGGCAGTTCGAAAAAACGATCCGTTCCAAGTGACATGGCTTTCATAACGGGGTTTCAATTGAATGGGGAAGAAAGGGAATGAATGTTTGACAGAAATGTGTGTTGCATAGCAGATTGTTTCAAGGGGCAGTTCCAAAAAATGAGAGTCTTATCGGTTCAAAGTGACATAGCTTTCACAACATGGTTTCACTTGAATGGGCAAGAAAGGGAATGAATGTTTGACGGCAATGTGTGTTGCATAGCAGATTGTTTCAAGGGGCAGTGATGAAATAGCAAAAGGGTACAATGGGTACAAAGGGTGCAAGCCTTCCAATCAAAGAAAGGCCGAGCATTGGAAATGTGCTCGTTACTCTACAGTGGCGCTCCAACTGAATGGTTCGGGCGCTGCAGCACGCAGAGAAGATTTTGTTCAAAAGATCAGGGAGCCCAAGTCTTTTACAGAACGCAGCAATACAGAAATCGAGCACGTTCACCGCAACGTACGTTGTAAATTTTACAAATGATATAAAATATTGCAAGAATTAGACCCGTTATATCAGGATTTTAGGTGTCTACGCACATGCCTGTGATATGAGAGTGAGGAAATTCTTCCGCGGATTTCAAATCCCGAAATTTCATTTATGGTCGAAATTACCTGAGAATTTTCAACGCTGCTGCTTCCCTGGAAGATTGCGTGCGGAGTGTGAAGACCTATGAAGATTCAGATTGGCTTTATTCCCTCTTTGAACGAGGCTGTTTCATGCAAATGCGCCCAGTAAGACTTTTCTCCATATCCTAACATATTCCTTGCATTGTTTCCTCGGGCGGAGTTTTTTCGTAATAAGATCCTTAAGAAGGCTAATACCGCACTGCTGCACATCCCATAGATTTGCATCAACATCAGCTGAAAGGAAAAGGGCGGAGGGGGACTTATATAGGGAGGATGAAGTGGCATCCTCCCACGGCCTGCATGTGTACCTAAGTGTAAGGATAAGACAATTCGAGAGGAGTGGTCTGCCCTGCGTGAAAAAGCAATCCCTTTCCTGCGTCTTGCAGACGAATAATGCGTTCAGGTGTTCGTGCATTGGGTTGGTCCTTTTCAGTCATCTCAAAACAAGTACCGTTTCGAACGTTCATTGTACAAACATAAAAATTAAGCAGCCAAAAGCTGGTGTCACAAGTACAGGATGCTCCATTTGTGTGCGGTTAAGAACTTTTCAATTTGACATTTTCAGCAGCGCTAGACTTAAAAATTGTAGGGCATTTTGTAAATCCTCTTTGCCGTAAAAAATAAAAAAATACGCTTATAGATGGCTGAGAAATAGCAGATCACCCGAAACACATGGGTGTCTCATGCCGGCTCCTTTCGTTTCAAGATGAAATTCTTGTATACACCCGGTTATTCGCCTTCCCAGAAAGTGCACCACACTGTAAGAAATTTAGAGCTTTCCACCCAAAATCAACCTTTCACGTGCTGACTCCACATCCAGAATTCAACAATTCCTCCAGGAAAAGATCAAATGTCTGACTCAACGTGAAAAGCAGGCTCGAAGGATCCGAAATTCGCACGTTCGATCGGTCGCATCGGCCTGATAACGTTGTTTTATCATTTGAATTTGCAGGTATTTCCGACCAACTGCGTCTGTGAACAACCTCAAAAGCGTGTCTCACGCCAAAGAAATGAGAATATATACTGCCTCTTCTCGCTCGAGGTGAGTTAAAAAACTGCCGCGTGTAATCCAAGTGTGTGCATATCCTAAAACGGCGGGGTGGGCGGGCTGCTTTCAAAGGGTTTTACAGAAAAAGTGTTTCCGAAACGATAAGGAGAAAAAAAGCCGAATCGGTTTAGAAAAATCGCGTAAGTGAGGTTTAAAATCGCACCGAAAACATGCACGCTTTCGGTGTGAACGCAAGACACGCGCAGCCCACGTGTACAGATTTTTCAAAAGTCGTGGGCCAACCTAATCAAAGAGCGTGGCATAATTTTTATGGAAAATTCGCGGAATCGTTGGCCGCGATGTTCCAAATCATTGCGTTGATAGTGGCGAGAGATTTTCGCTCCCTTTGTTCACGCAAATTCAATTGTTGATCTCTTTCAAAAACGCTATTCTAGCTCAACTTTTTTAACTGTGGTTAATCTATAACGTTACTCTGGAAAATTAGGAATAAAAGCTCCTCTTTTCTAACTGAGGTTTACAGAGTTCCTTTTCTAACTGCAAGGTTATTCCAACGCTAATCTTAAGAAAATAAAGTTACCTCTTTCTAACTGAGGTAAATTCAACGCTATTATACTCTGAAGAAAATAAAGTTTCCTTTTTGTAACTGAGGTCAATCCAACGCCACTGAAGAAAATAAAGTTCCCTTTTACTGTGAGGTTAATCCAACGCTATTCTGAAGAAATTAAAGTTCCCACTTTTTAATTGAGGTTAATCTAACAAAAAAGTCAGAAGAACTTTAAGTTCCTCTTATCTGGACGCTGTACTCGAATACTGACCGCTGAGAGCGAATAAGAGAAAAGTCCGGGAGACATTCCTAAAATGAAAACTCACATGAACCTATAAGGGTCATGTAATTCAATCGCCATTGGGCCAATAATGTTTATTACAGACACCCAGCGTAACCTGGGCGCAATACCTAAGAAGATTCTGTCGAGCAAAAAAAATAATGAAATATATGTTATGAATGAAATACACATATATGTTATGACAGAGCTTTGCCCCGAATCGAAAGGCTTTTAGACAGACATGTGTATAACGGTGGCGGAATTGGTGCACTCATACGCGTGCAAAAAAAATTACGACCGTTCAGATTTTGGCATAATCTCTATGCTGCAGAATTTGAAGGCCGCTTATGCAACTGAGGTCAAAATTTGACACCTCTAGAGCGCTTTATTGAAATCTGGCGCTTTAATCTCAACCGCCTGCAAAGAATGAATAGAAAGAAAAAATTTCCGAGGCTAAATGGGAAAACTCACGTTGGCCTATGGGTACATTAATTCTGCCGCCACGATACAGACAGAATCACGAGAAAGTGTTGAAAAGAAAAGCGTCGGAATAAGTAGGAAATTGATCGCAAGGGAAATTTGAAGATAAAGCAACCCGGAAATCGGAGATAGGGCTTCCAAACTTTTCTTGCATCGGCTGTTGAGGCTCTTGACCGATATCAGTCGGTATCAAACAAATTTCTTAAAATGAAAGAAAAAAAAAACAGATTTGAAAATGAGGATCAATGTGGCTAAATTGACTCCTTAATTGACCTAACCGTGTGACTCTGACCTATTCTATTCATACGATCGAGCCACATCCCTCCCTGACTTATCCTATCTATCACCTATCCTGACCTGCTATTATCATATAACCTGATCTAAGTTTGCCAAACTGCGCTAGAATGACAACTCGTACTCGTCCACTCCAAATGTGGTCAAGTATTACCTTTTAGTATATATTCCAATGTATGTTATAGGCACACTTTTTTCATAATGTCCACGCAGTTTGCTCCCTTTTCCGCTTTATGTGTATGCCATGTTTTGCGACGTTTGTAGAGTCATTTGGATTTAATGACGGTCCCGATAAAAAACTGAACGCTCAATTTGGAAAACGAATAGAGGAAGTGTTGGGCAAAAATCAAAAGGGAGGGATCAACCGTGAGAAGATATCATTTTGTAATCACCCGTATAAATATACGAAGAGGCCAAACGATAGTTTTTAAGGGTTTTAAGGACTGCGTTGATAAACGTCGAGAAAATTGAAATTAAAAATGCGAATTAAATTAAAATAAAAGTTCATCAATCGGCAAGAATGATATTTCGTCCAGCTCGTGAAGGTCCGATTAAAGTGTCACCGAAATCACAAGTTGATGGCACCCGAGTTAGTCAGGCCTTTGAAAATTATGCTAATGTTCGATGACTTCCAGTGGTCAGTGTACAGTACAGAAACAAATATGTGCCCATAAATGATCGCCTATAAAGTTGGTTTATGGGTACATTATTACTACAAATGGATAATGTGCCCATAAATAGGCATCTGCGTTGTTGATTTGGTGGCACAATGCTTTTTATGTGACTGCATATTTTGTCACGAGAACAACTATAGTACCCACAAACCCATAATGTGTCCCAAATTCGTACATTGTTGTCTTTTATACTGTACCTATGGGTCTATACATCTCCGGATCTATAGTTTCTTGAGCTATCCATTGCCAAACACTCAGAATTGGAAAGTAATGAAAACATTAAAATTGAAATTATCATGAAAAGGTAACTTCCAAAAATCCTGTTAAAAGTGACAATTTCATTTCAAATATGTTATTCATAATTATTTCAAAAAATGTTTGAGACTGAAGATAAATTCTGGCGTCGATTCCAGTCGATTAGAAAACATTCCCACGCCGTAGGTACCTACCGACGAATCTATTGGGGGTGGTTAAGAGGTGGATAGGTATATCGGTACACCCAACACTTTTTGTCAGGACTAAAACAATAGATCCATATCCATAACTTACCCGTTGAGTAGCATTTCGCCCTTTTTCCTCATCCAATAACTGATGGGTCTCGGATACGCTTCGACGTAGCACTCAAGAGTGACATCCGTAGCCAAGGGTGCCCCGAGTAACTGATTCGGAACCTTAATTGACGGCGAGACTAAAAGCAGGAAGGAGAAAAGGGGCCAAAATTGAATTGATATCACTATAACTATTGGGCCCAACTATATTGGATTATCAATATGGCTATCTTGAAAAACGCATGTCTAACACGCAAAGGAAGTTTTCTCAAAGACAACTCTGCGGTTGAAGAATCAAGCGGAGGAAAGAGTGTCGCTGTGTCGACATTGTTTCCGCGGATTACGACTTCTTCAAGTTGAAAATACTTTTATCTCGTCAAACGAAAAAGAGTTCGCCATAAGAAATCAGGTCATGCACTGTGAGGTAACAAACTATCCGCTAGTTTTCCGCACTGAACTATGGGCCCCATGCTAAACAATCTTTTTACGCATAGAAGTTCGTTATTTACTCTGTGATGGCACCAATTGTCGCAATTGTGCGTCACTCGTGAAAGCACGAAACTGAATGAAGCTACGTGGAAATTCGGCGGCCTCTGAATTCGCCGTACAAGCAATTGGATTCTCACTATGCACTCTGGATTCTCACTATGCTCGATGACTTCTGGCGGTCAGTGTGTAAATTAGCCGGAATGCGATGTCCTGTTTGTTGCGTGTCAGATGATTTGTGGCGACAGATTCCAGTTTCTTCTTCAAACACATCACTGGGAAAGGGTTTATCCCTCATGGTATTTGACTCTCTCGTCCAGCCGTTTTAGTTTTGCTTTTCGTGATTGTTGATAACGTCTTTAACCTGTGCACTTGACCATAGAGGTCGCTGCAAATCTCTGCTATGAACAAGGTTACAAGCGGATATGATACATTTCTGCAATTTTACTAGAAGAAAAAGTCGTTTTTTAGGTTCAGCAACTTTTAATAAAATGTCAATCTTGTGCATATTTGTGCCATGACTCTCCCCATTCTTCAATATAGGTTAGTGTCTGCTCAGTGGTGAGACCTTTTTCATTAACCACCTTCTGAGGCGAAGTAGCCTGTGAAAAGTGGCGAAGTGACCTCCGCAATGTTATCACCCAGGAGATACGTACTGTGCAGATACGAAAAAGTCAGATCTCTTGGGGACACTTCGTAAATGCTTGTAAAACCAGAAGATTCCCTCTAGCAGTTTCTAACGCTATTTTTGTCTTCGCTCGAATTAATTTCGTGTAAGTTGGGCTACTTTAACTTTGGCCACTTTTGGTGCAATCACTGTACTTTCTTTGCGTTCACAAAGCGAATAAAATCCAGCCTTCGCGGTCTGCCTATCCTACTCGTACAGAGAAGCGTCAATTTTTCTATTTTTCTCTTCCGTGCTCTGAACAAGTTGTCACAAAGCATTTTCAATTGGTGCAGCAGTTCTGAATGGATGTTCCAGTGGGAATTGAAAATGAGTTAAGAGCTTGGCGGCTTCACAGATGCAGTGCCTCCGAAGACGGTTGGCTTCCAGCATGGCGAGGTCCTTTGAGGCGGAAAAGCGGTGACAACCAGGCTAAACAAAGATCGAATAACGCAGAGAGGCCGCCGAAAGCGAACAAAACAGCCTGTGCTTTCAAACAAAACAATTCCGTTTAAGAAAATAAATTAAAACTCTTGCCGCGATGGCAGGGAAAAGCCAAAGGAAGATGGAGACAAGCTTGAACATGAAAGAAAAATCCAAATAAATTTCGGGTATTGGGGGTGGCGATGTTTCAGCAGAGAAGCACGGGGGCAAGGTTAGTTGTGCTTGTGTAAAGATTAAATTGTTATAGGTTTGGGCTCTCGACTCTATTCAAGAGCGCTGTGTTGAATATGGGGTGAGCTGTTGATGCGGAGAGGAATGATGACGAAAAATTTATCTCTGCAAAAAAATAAAATGTCTGGACGTGGGATTGAATCGGGTATGCTTTTCAAGGGCAAGCTCAACCCTTGAAAGAATGTTCAGAACCAGGTCTTCAAGAATTGAATCCAACAACATTGTTACAAGTCCTGATTTCGGGGGACATCCCCCCACGCACGACCCGATCTGATTTCGACCATGGACAGAGCGTTTCAGGGGGATTCCCAAGAGGAGGTATAATGTTTTGGTTTTCACGACTGCCTGAGCACCACCGATTGATTTATTGGTTTTAATTTTGTAGAAAAACTTGGCTAGCGGAACACTAGCTTCTGAAGAACGGCGCTGCTGGCAGATGAAAAAAGAACTAATTTAGGCGCCCGCAAGAAATAAGGAAACGTCTTTTCAAACAGAACCACAGAAGCAGCCGAGATCGGGGAACCTAACTAATTTCCTTTGAGGGACTCTAGAAATTTGAGGAAAGTATTGGTTTCCGAAGAACTTTTTTAATTTCTTCGACCGAGAAATGCACTTTTCCAAAAAGAGAAAAAAATGGATTAGCGCAGCACTTTGTTTTGATCTGGAAGGTCTATCCAAATATGCGTTTTGGCTATATTTTTCCGCGGTGTGGGCGCTAGAAAAACGTCTGGTGCATTTGAAGTTCTCAGGGAAGAGTATAAGAGTCTGATGAAACCTTTAATAAAAAAGTGAAACATTTAGTTTTTTTCAGCTGATTGGCTGTCTTACCTTTCAAAAAAAAGAAATAAAATAAAACAACAAATCCGCCCACGCCAAAAGTTAGATCGTCATTAGAACATCTCATAAGAACCATTTTCATTACTTTCAACAGGAAAAGGAAATTTCAATAAACTCATAAATTTTGAAAAGGCAACATAAAAAACCGTATAGTGTTTGTATCGAAAACGGCGTTTTAAAATCGTTACGTCGTCCCAAAAATGTCAGCTTCTCAGGTGAAACGCCTTTGGGCAGCGTGATGATCTAAACCCGCTTCATCAAACGCCGGTTTGTTTAGTTTAGTTTGGTGCAACCTATGTTTTTTATTTATGGACCATCGTTAACGTGTGTCAAGTTGCCCACCAAAGTTTTCGCCAGATAAATTGAATGTTAACAAGAATTCTGTATGAATTTTGTAACCGTAAAGTGCCGTCGAGAAAAAAAATTTACCACCTCCATTTCGCCGGAAATTTACAGTTTCAATTTGTCTGCTGACCGTCAAGTTGGCCGACCAAAGTTCCATTGCTCGAAAACATTTAACGATATTACTCAAAATCCGACTTGGCAGGAATTTTTGTAATTTTGTGCCGCAAAGTACCGCTGAAAAGGAATTTTTACCAACTCCATTTTGCCAGAAATTCGCATTTTTTCAACAGGTCGGTCGAGCCAAGGTTCCGCGGCATGAAAATGAACTGAAATTGTCACCGGCGCACCTTGAAAGATTGACATCCATACGTCCATATATACGCAAGAACAA
>JASGXE010011642.1:0-14083 GCA_030068105.1 Sinentomon sp. SZTP_YWyxl
CGAAAATTCAATTACAGAGACGAAAACGAGTGTCTGGTTTTGGGCGTTTATATTTTCGTAAAAAGCAGGGACTAAACAGCCATGATCACGTGACCGGGGAAAACGAACGGGAAGAGGGCAATGGCGTTGTAAAACGAGGAGTTGGAGTTGAGATTGGATTGAGGTTGAAATTGCTGCCGCTGTTGGCGGCGAAATGGAAAGTTTTCTGTTGGATTTTGGAGTTTTCAAGGGGATTTCTGCAAGCTGAAGCCACGTCAAGCTATTCTTCTGTTCGCCACGTTTATTCTGTCAATTATTCTGGTTCGAAAATTGTTTTGGTGGACACGAGAAGTTGTCAAAATTGATTTGCAGCGAATTCAATGCCGTACCTGCCAGATTCTTTCGAATGTTCGAGTCTCGTGATTGTTGTCAATCGAATCAAATTCCGTCGAACGTTAGATTTCTCCGGAAAGAGTAATGGTGTTGCCAATGTGCGTTGCACAAAATTCGTCGAACGCTGGTTTCGTGCTGAAGGTTCATGTTGCCAAGCGCACATGATAATGAACGCGAGTGTCGACAAAAGCCAATTCCGTTGTGTCGAGCCCCAATCGAGGAAAGTTGGTGGGCAATCTTGAACTGTGTCGATGCAGTCAACCAAAATCGAATGCGACACTTGGTGCATCAGCAACCAAAAGTTGACGAACTCTCGACGAGAACAACTGATTCAGTAGTCAATTGCTGAATCGACTGATGGTTGCAAAATCCATGGCCGGTCGTACGCCGTGGAATACTCACCACTGATGGAGAGACGAGTCTTTGACGAATCCATGGCTGGTCTAACCGCCGTGGAATCTTTCTCTTCTCGACGATGATCAGGGATGTCGAATGAGCAACGCAGCAAAGGTCATTCACCTTCGCCCTTCCAAAGACTCTCCCTGTGTGCGCGAAATAGGACAGACGATTCCTCAGGTTGGCGCGTTGCACCACGCGGTTGCAAGAGTTTGTAGGGCGTGTGTTAGGTATGAACTCTAAGGAGCGATACATCATCGAATTCGACTTTTGCGATTCTCCCTTTCGTCCAAAGTGTATTCCCCATTGATGGTAACTGTTTGCTGCAGTCGATAAATGTAAAGGATGTCAATACAGGTTCGTTAATGTTTTTGATAAATGTGTTGATTCTTTTCTAGCCAGGTTGACCTTGTCCGGAAACTGTTTCCATGGTGGACCCTTAGGTAAAAGCTAATGTCTCGTCGTGATTGCAAATAAGTGAATTACCCAAATCAAATAACCCCAGCCGTGCAGGGGTCATTAGTGTTTCAACCACCTTCTTAAAGTCCCTTCCGAAGGACTAGAAGACTTGCCACTAAGTCTCCCTTTCTGTCACTGCAGCCAGAATGGCGCATGACCCAACCCACAAATTCCGACTGTGGCGGGAATCGAACCCACAACCTTCGGATTTTGAGTCAGACCAGCGAACCAACTGAGCCACTGTGACAGACTGATTTCACACCAAAGTCATGTCGTCTGCTCTGGCGTCTTCACTGGCGTCTTCAAATGCTTTTTTGGGGAATCAGAGGTTCAGCCTGTTGGGTGACCTATGTGTCCGGGCAGATCTCCTGAGAGTGGAACTGGCTGTGTTTTGACATAGAACAGGCGGCGGATTCTGGGGGGGCTGGTGGGCTTGGTTAGGGCTGAAATTGATGTCGATTGGCTGATCTGGGATAGTGCTATTCTTCTCATTGTATGTGGCCTTGTTCGAAAGAATTCCCTCCAAGCTGCATGTAATCGGTTGCCATCTGTTTTGTTTAGGGCGGATTCACCTGCTTTGACGATTTCTATCGCTTCTCTTTCTTCTCTCGCTCTGTGAGTGGCTGGGTTGGCAAGTATTTTGGCCATGTTCCAATTGATATCATGTCCTGTGGTTTTTACATGTTCTGCCAGTGCGGAAGATGTTGAATTTTTGAGTACGTCTCTTTTGTGCTCTTGTAGACGGCAGCTGAAATTCCTCTTTGTCATACCAATGTAAATCGACCCGCACGAACAAGGGATCTGATAAATTCCATTTTTTTCCGTTGGCTTCACCTTGTCTCTATTGTTGCAGATGAGAGAGCCGAGCTTGTTGGATGGTTTGTGTATCACACGGATGTTGTGGTTGCGTAACAATTTCTCAATTCTGTAAGAGATGCGGTCGACTGCCATGGGATAAACAACCAAACAACCAGCAACAAACAACCATGCAAGTTTGTGTCAACCATCGCACTACCTTTTACTCCAAGCATCTCTCACAGAATTGAGAAATTGTTACACAACCACAACATCCGTGTGATACACAAACCATCCAACAAGCTCGGCTTTTTCTTCGCATCGAAAAGAATTTTTTTTTCACCGTTCAAAAACATTGACTCATATAGGCCTACCGCAGATTGGCAGGAACTGAGCTGATTCTGAAATCGTTATTTCCAGAGAGCCCAATTTGGAGATTCCAAAAAGGGTTCGAATTCGAACCTTTTTTGGAATCTCCAAATTGGGCTCTCTGGAAATAACGATTTTTCGATGACGAAAGACTGCCGTTTTGGCCATGGATATTGTGGACTGGAATTATTGAGATTAGTTTACCTTTGTCCAAATTTAGATGATCAAGTTCGTTTCCAAGTCCACTTCTGTCTTGTTCTATTTCTTCCAGCTTCCGTTCTTGGCGAATTTTGCTGCCGCTCCCCACTGCCGCATTTGAAAAAAAGCTGTCATGGGCTCGCCGTTATCGCAATTTTAACGAGTGAAAAATGCCAAATTGATCCAAAATTCCTCAAAATGCAGTCTGTGAAGAACGCCGTCCTTCCGATCTGCTGCTAGGCCTCCACTCCATGGAATTCCGCTGGGGGCTCGTCCGCATTGGCCCATGCATGCGACACTATGCCTGCCGATGTACAGTCAGAAGTGCCTGGAACTTTTTTCCGATGTGCTCTCAGGGACATAATTTAGGGGGGCATCGGTCTCGCAGTCGAGAAATGCCTCGCGGCGGCTCACTTTTTCCTCCCTGGCATGTGCTCTTGGCTTGCCCTGGTGGGTAATTTGATCTCTGAACACCAATTTTCCCCCAAAATGAATAACCTTGGTTTTTTAAAATTCAACTTGTTGGGGTCTTATCGCCCCCAGACCCCCCACCGAGGGCACTGATCCTTGGAACCCCGTTGGGGTTCTGCCCCAGACCCCGTTTATTGGTGAACATCGCGACAAGACCCCCATCTGGGCGGGGGTCTTGTCCTGTCAAGACGGGGGTCTGGGCGGGACAAGGCAACGATAACGCTTACCTTTTTGACTCGGCAAGCGTTATCGCAGGGCTTAAAGTGGAAATAAAAAGGGGCGGGCACCCTAAAAAATAAAAAGGGACAAGCCTCCAAAAAGGGCACAAAATATCTGTGAAAAGGGACGCATGAGCTTCCTAAAAAGGGCAACATTGCCACGACCCATTTGCTTTATGCCTTTGATGTTTGTGCAGGAATAACGAAAAATTGGAAGAAGTGGAACGCTTACCAGATTTCATTGGTTTTCTTTGTTCATTTGGTATTTTTTCTTGCATCTTGAGGATCCGAGTTTTATTTCGCAAAAGGTTCGGTGTGAACACCATATTCTCCCGCTTTTCCCCTCAATTCGAGCACTGGTCCTCTCGAATTGAACCAAAACACGAACAAATCGAAATGAAAAAGTCACGGATGTGTGCCAATTCACCACCGAAACCAGACACGAAAACATTGCAACTTTTGGGCCGCCGAGAATATTTCGCCAAATGCCTTTTGCTTGTGGCGACCAAACGTCCGGCGGACTGACATTAGCTTGTGCCGACCAAATGTCACGCGGCCATCTGTCCATGGCGGCCAGATGTCAGTGGCGGCCAGGTGCCTGCGTAGCCAATTTTGCCCATCGGCCAGATGGACGCGGCGGTTGTTTTCACGGCTGCCAGTGGTCCGTCGGCCAGATGTCCACGGCGGCCGGGTGTCTGCCGGTCGGTCAGATTTCCGGCGGCTAAGTGTCCGTAAACCGAACAGAGAACACTGTACGACGATTCAGCGATGAAGATCGAAAACAGATGACGGACTGAGGGCATGACCCAGGCCGTGGGGAGTTCAAGTCAGGAAAAAATTTGCTCCCGAGAACAATTTTTAATTCTTCAATTGCTGACTCCACTGCTGTGTTCATGAAAAAGCGGCAGGGAAGGCAGGTCCAAAAATTTTCCGCTCCATCTAACGACACACGGAAGATCGAGACCGACCACAGCGCAAAAGGCTCAAACAAACGAAAACCAAATACCCACCAACCCAGGTCGTATAAATAAGATATAAGAGATGGTCGTGCAAGATATCGCGGTCCGTGTTCGGCGCTTTTTCCCGCGACCTTGAACCACTGCGCGTGACGTCATGCGCGGAAGAATTGAAGAAGCGGGCAGAAAAAAAACTTAGCGTTTGAATGGATGAATTGCACAAACGCGCAGACCTGGCAAAGGTCAAAAGGTATTGATTGAAGTTTGAGCCGGGTTCGCATGTCCATATTTTTCAAAGTCATTAGCTATTCTCAATGCTGATCCCAAAAATTGATTTCTGGGAATCCTTGAAATTCTGGGAATCCCTTGGAATCCTGTATGCACAAAATACAGAATGTTTTTGCAGTTCGTAGGAAGCTACAAACAACACGAAGGGCAATGCGCGGGAATAGGGAACGCCTTTCTATGACCCAAAAGGGGCAAAAAGTTGTTGAAAACTTTCATCCTTGCCAATCGCCCGCTGTGGGATTCTCTTTGCCACCAATTGAAACCCACTGGCCTTCGCGAGAACGTTCAAAGTGAAGCCGGGTGGTCTGACGAGAAACAGAAGTGTGGCCAAGTCCACAACACAGACTTTCTGAACATCGAAGACTGTTTTTGTGCAAGATGCGGGAAGGAAAGAAAATAAAATACAGAAACTGTGGGTCACGCGAGCGGTTCATTTTTTCAGTTGCTTCGTCTAAATATTAGCCAAGCGAGGGACTAATTTTTCAATTGCTTTCGTCTTGATATAATGGCCAAGCGAACGGCTCATTTTTAGTTGCTTTCGTCTGGATATAAATGCCAAGCGAGGGACTCATTTTTCAGTTGCTTTCGTCTGGATATAATAGCCAAGCGAGCGGCTCATTTTTAGTTGCTTTCGTCTGGATATATAATAATGCCAAGCGAGGGACTCATTTTTCAGTTGCTTTCGTCTGGATATAATAGCCAAGCGAGCGGCTCATTTTTCCGTTGCTTTTGTCTGGATATTAGCCTAGCGAGCGGCCCATTTTTCCGTTGCTTTTGTCTGGATATTATAGCCAAGTCAGCAGCTCATTTTCCGTTGCTTTGGATAGCCCGAGCGGGCGGCTCATTTTTCCGTTGCTTTCGTAAGTAGCCAAATGAGCGGCTCATTTTTCAGTTCCTTTCGTTTAGATATAATAGCCAAGCGAGCGGCTCATTTTTCAGTTCCTTTCGTCTGGATATTATAGCCAAGCGAGCGGCTCATTTTTCAGCGCGCGGCTCGCGCGCTGCATTTTTCAGCGAGCGGCTCGCGCACGGCATTTTTCAGCGAGCGGCTCAGCGGTTTCGTCTGAATTTTTGCCTTGCGAGCGGCTCATTTTTCAGTTTAAGTACTTGCACATATAATCTAGAAAATAATTTCACAGGAAGCAGGTCACCCAAATTGCAGCGATCAGACCACCAACACCGATCACATCCGAGTTCAGAATAAAACCCAAAACCACGCCCCAGGGAAGGCAAAATTTTCAAGTGGACACAGGTTCAAAAAATCAACGGAGAAAGGTGCCGAAGAACGAATAGCGCTCCGAACAGGTGTCTGATTTTCTTGGCTGAAAAATTTCATGCTTAAAGAAGTTCCCCCGGTTTCAGTTTTGTACCAAAGTGAAAATATATCGCTTAATTTCCGGCTCTGATATTCTAAAACCGCAGCCTGAAGAATCGTAGCCTCCGAGAGAACAAGGCCGTTGCGCTGGTTTGGTGACGTCACAAGACCCGACGGGAAATTGCAAAGAAATACATTGGGAGGAATGGGAAGGCGCAGAGAAATTTGTTCCTTCTTGAAATCTCGTGAACAGATTTGAGTGCCGAATCTTTCAAATGAACACAAAAGGATCACAGGACCCTCACGTCGCAAAAATGATGCCAAAACACTTTCAAAAAATGTCCTTCAAAGGCCAAAAAGAAGGCAACTTCCCAATTCTCCGCAGCTGATTCTCCGCAGTCTGGGATGGAAGTGCAGTTCAAAAAATGCACACGCCGCTGCTGGCATATTGGCGTTGTTTCTTAAAAGGACAGTTGTGAGGGAGCATTCTCGAGATGCTTTGTTGGTTTAGTGGTAGAATTTCCGCTTCAGATGCGAAAGGACCCAGGTTCGATCCCTAGTGCCTGCGAAAATTTTTCAATTTTTGCAAAAGTTTCTGCCACACATTTTTTAATGATCTTGCGATTTTTCCGTTGCAACGTGTTTTGACCTGCGGAAGAGTTGTCGAGGAAGCTTTCACCTTTCCCAAAATACAAAAACAATTGAATTTGAACACCAGAACCAGATCAAGACACATTTCGACGCGTACGCGTCGAAATGTCTGATGTTCTTTTGCAAAAAAAAACACGTGTTCTCATGCGCCAAAAACAAACATGCTTCCATGTCGCATTCTCTCTTGAAAAGAGTCAAATGGTGTTCAAATGCAATGATTTTGGACTTTTCGGAAAGCTGAAAGTTTCCTCCACAACTCTTCCACAGGTCGAAACCACGTTGCAGCAGATAAAATCGCGCAATTAATCAAAATATGTCAGGAATCCGGAATTCTTTCGAATCTAAACCTAAAAACACTTTCATTCCTGAAATAATTTCGTTTTTTTACCCGCAGAAAGTCAAGAACCACAACATATTTGAAATCGCACTTTTTTCAGCTTTCCACCATGGAAAATTTCATCAAAATCCGTCGTCTAGATCAAGAGAAAAGCAAGTTTCCTTGGGCGTCGCGCCGCGGTCCGCCATTCGGACGCATCTCAAAACTCAAGGAAACATCATCCGGTCCTGTGACGTCACACCAATTTTTAATTTCTGCGCAATGGCCTTGTTCTCTCGGAGGCCACGGAAGAATACGTTGCCGCCGATGAAGTGGGAGACTGCTCATCCGCGCATGACGTCACGAGCAGAGCCGACCGGTTATCTTTCACCCCCTGCACCAACCAATTGAAAAGAGTAGGCAGGCAGGCATCCGGACCTTTGACTCTCGAATGTAAATACATATCTCGAACGTGTGGGGCAGATGCATGGGAGTGGCTTGGCGGGCAAAAACGTCAACACTTGGCTGGTAAAAGGTTGTCCCCGGTCGGGTCTCCCTTGCAGCAAAAGCACGTTCAAACCGTTCATTGATATTGACCTTTGATCTCGGCTCGGTTGATTGAGTTGTTTGGAATATCCACGCGGCGAAGGGTGCATCTGAGCCACAGGCAGCCCAGCTGGCTGCCAGCAGCATTCGATTCTTCGATTTTTGAATTTGACAGCAGAGAACACGTGTCAATGAGGTCATGCGGTATGCTGTTCTTTTGCAGCCTCCAGAAGGTCTTTCCTGCAATCACAAAAATCTGACATTCCTGAGGCATGATTCATGGCTAATGCAATGATTTGCAGCAATTTTATTTTGAAGCACAATTTCACCAAATTCGAGAGAGCCTGGAACCCATGCCGCCAGGAGAGAAAAAGGCAGGTGCTGACGTCGGATTTTTTTTCGATGGGGGCGCGCAAGGGCACTGCAACAGAAACCGGAGGGCACGCTCGACATGAAAAAGGGCGGGCACTGCGTGCCCCTGCCCAAAAGGACACGGCGGGCCCTGCGTGCCCTTGCGTGCCCCCCCACTTTAAGCCCTGCGTTATCGTTTATTCTATCTTAAAACTGACTATCCCAGCAGAAAAGTTTGTGTGGTTTCAGGCACATCCTGGAGCCTGGTGGTAGTGCATTCCATCCAAAAATAAAAACAAAAATCGTCAAAAAGGAAAACAGAATGCGCGTTTTGCATCGCACACTGCATCCATTTCCCATTCTTTTGCCAACGTGGTGGCGCATTTGCGGGAGAAAAAGGAAACACAAAGTGGAACCATTTCGGGCTGCAGAGAGATGGCGCTATGTTACTTCTAGTATTTTATTAAACTTCTTTATGTTTTAAACATGTTTTAAACGACCACGAATTGCTTAAAACAGTGTGTTCAAAACAAAATTGTGTTTTAAACGTGTTTTAAACATGTTTAAAACAACCGCAACTTGTTTGAAATGTTTTGTTTAAAACAATCTTCAAAAACAAAAAAATGCCTTTTGCTTATATTTACTCAATTTTCAAGTTTTTCTGATATTGTTATCAAAGACCATTATTGTTGCCTTTTTTTAAAGTACCATTGTCACTGAATTATTGCAAAATTAGCCTTGACAGCTTTTGGAACACGCAGGGTTGTTAATCCTCGGGTAATTACCCGATTCTCGGGTAATTTAGACCTGTTTAGGGTAGATCTCGGGTAGGCGAAAATCTCGGGTAATCTCGGGTAAAGTGGCAAAAATGAATTATTGACCGAATTTTTTTTAAAAAAAAGCTCGAAATTAAATTTAATTTTTCATTTAGTATAAAAATTAAATTGAATATTTTTTGAATTGCAATGAATTTCAATTTCGGAAATCAAAATTTGTCGAAATTTAAAAAAAAAGTCGAAACGAAAGCAAAATTTGGCAACGCCGCACTGCCGCAGAACCTCCTTAAAACTTTAACTTTAAACTTGTGTAAGGTTTTCGGGGTGTTCCCCAGGGCTTCTTTTCGCCCACATCAACCCATTCACACTTTGCGCCTTACTCTGGCGCCATTCATACCAATCATTCACCATACCCACACTCGTGTTCGGTACCCCTGTATCTGTCTGTTCTTTTACGTGCACATGGTGAATTGCACACGGGACCACCTTAAAGTCCCTTCCGAAGGACTAGAAAACTTGCCACTAAGTCTCCCTTTCTGTCACTGCAGCCAGAATGGCGCATGACCCAACCCACAAATTCCGACTGTGGCGGGAATCGAACCCACAACATTCGGATTTGGAGTCAGACCAGCGAACCAGCTGAGCCACTGTGACAGACTCCTGTGGTTTCGTTATGCGTCGTCTGCTTCTGTTCGTTTTCGAATTTTGATTCGGAATTTCGACAATTTCGTTTCGACATTCGTTCGTTGGCGTCAGACGTTGTCTTTTTCATCGTCATTTCCGATTTCGGTTCGTTGAAGAAGGCTGAGACCAATACCATACCAAATACCATACCATACCAATACCAAAAATTCAGCGTAGGGCTGCTCGTTTCGTCAAGAATGATTTTTCTCGCCATTCAAGCGTGACTTCGATGCTTTCCTCTCTGAACTGGCCTTCACTCTCCGATAGGCGTTCTCAGTTTAGGTTGTCAGCTCTAAGTAAGATTTTTACTCAAAATGGTGGCTGGTCATGTCTATCTGAAACCCTTGCTCTTCCCGATTACTTTGGTCGCCATGACCATACTTCCAAGATCCGTCTTTATCAACCCTCTAAGAACATTTTTAAGTATTCTTTCATTCCCAGAACCATTGTAGACTGGAATCGTCTATCCCAGAATTCGGTGGATTCCTTTCTGACTCGACCCTTTTCCTGAAGTTCCTCATCTGTTATTTTCTCTGGCATTCGTAGTGAAAACTACTCTTCTCTCCTAGGGGCCCAAATAAGACCTGGGATTAGATTCGATCTGGTGCATTACGAGGGGTTGATAAAGATGAGGTCAGGGAACGGGTCAGTGACTCATGCCCAGACCTAAGCCGGGAACCTGCCCGGAGTCGGCGGCCCATGTTGGTGGCCCCCCTCTGCGTGGTCAGTGCAAACCTTTTTCACGCAGCTGGGAAGGGGGAGTGTGCGTACTGCTGGCGAACGCCGCTGGTGCTTCCGTGACTCCCTGCGCTAGTTAACCGGCAGTTGTCGGACAGCGCTATCGCCGCGCGACTGACGCAAGGCGAACCCATTCCCCCGATGTAGTGCTCCGGAAAGACTACCTAGGAACCTATGTGGGTCTAACTGTGTTATCTTCTACTTCTTTTTCTTCTGTCTAATCTCATGTTGTTGGCTTTGTTTCTTCATTTCGTCATTTCCCTACCTTCTTCCTTTTCTTTCACCTACCTACCTGTGTCTCACTTTTATTCGCTTTTTTGCATATTTTCATTTGAGATTGCGAATGGGTATGTTGTGGTGTGCGTGTGTGCTGGTTCATGCTGCATGCTTGATGCTGATGGTGGGGGAGGTCTTGTTTGGGTCGCGTATGTATGACTGTTGTGTGCCTGTATTGAATGCTATATGACTAGGCCCCGTCCACATTCCGATGATATGTTTTCCACACTCCTATATCTACCCTCCTCACCCCTCCTTCCTTTACCCTTTCCTATCCTTACGAATATTGCAGCCAACGGTCGCGTGTCCTTCCCTTCCCTCCCTTCCCCTTCCCAGGTATTTGATGAAAATTGCTGTCATATGTGAGAACTTGATGTTCTCCATTGACGATGGCCTGGTGGCATAATAACCTGCTGAAAGCAGCGTCTGATACCTATACCTATACCAATGAAGAGAGGTTGAATCACATAGTGGTTTTAAAACAGGTGACAAAGAACGGACAGATGCTGAGGCTCAGGAAACTTCTGCCAAAGAGGAGCAGGCCTCATCAAGTCGTAAAGAGAGCTTCAGTGCAACCGACACCGATCCTGTCGACATTGAGCGCACTCAGTTGACCCTGGTTACTGGTTGACTCTGGTTACTGGTTGTCGTTGACCCTGGTTACTGGTTGCATGACTTATGAAATGCCAAGGCATGCAACTTGCTGAGTGCTGCATATGCTGAAAACAAGGTGAGTTATTAAGTTCTCGTTTCTCCTCCTGCAAAAACAATAATGATGGGCACATAGGTCGCAATTTTAAAGCTTAGTGTGGGCCACTCTGGCACAGGGAGGCCTGGTAGGTGCCTTCTTTCTGCTTTGTTGGCTTTGCTGGCTTATACCTACTATAGGTACATGCTTTATTACATGAAAAAAATAGGGTAGTTTCTGGGGTAAAACTCTGTTCTCAAATCAGGTAATCTCGGGTAATTTTAAGCAGTTTCTCAGGTAAAATTGTGAAAGGGCATGAACATCCCTGGGAACACGTTTAAAACTGTTTAAAACACGTTTTAAACAATGGGAAAAAACAGATGAAAAGAAAACATTTAAAACAACAAAAACATGTTTTAAACGTTCAAAACGTTTTTTATGTTTTTTAAGAAAACTAAAACATGTTTTTTTCCAACCCTGGTACCGACTTGAGGGGTTAATTGGTTTGCTCCGCAATTTCGTGAATGATACCTTCCCCGCAAGCAGGGTTCGCAAAAACCCAGGGTTTTTTAGTTTTGCCCAGCCCACTGGGTTTTTCCTGTTTAAACCGGATTTTTTGGGGTTTTTCCTGGGTTTTTCGGATTTTTCAATTTACTGGGCCTGCTGTAGCATTGATGGCTTGATGTGCTGCTCCCATTATTTTTACATAAGTTCCCTTTCTTAGATAGGCATCATTGTCTTGGGTAAGTAGGTCTGTGCTATCTATTTTGCAGATTATTTATCTCTTCTTCTCCAACTTTCGTATAGAGGGAAGTGTTGGGTCTTCTCATCTTGGTTGAGCAATCGCTTCTTTGACGAATTAGTTCCACTTAGAATATTGCAACATATTGTTTCCGCGACAAGATATATTATTTTGTGCATAAGTACCAAAATGAGATAACATCTCTTAAGATGAGCAAAGGATATTTCAGAAACCTAATAAAAGTTGCATCAGAACTCTCTGATCTGATACAAAAAAAGTTCGCATCAGATTAGACATTGCCAATTTCAGTTGATTGCAGAGGAGTTGGGCTACGATTACCTATGGGTCATTGTTCTCTTCGCGAGCCCAACGTATCCAACAAGGTCAATGCCGAGCCACCGCCGACATGGCTGTCAGCTCATGGTGGCAAATGATGATGGTGACATCGGTTTCGGTATCAGATCAACTCTGTTCGACAGGTTTTCATGTCACTGAGGCAATCATCAATTGTGAACAGCGAGGTTCATCATATTCCAGGAAAGGGAGGGGAAGGGATGGGAAGGAAACGCGACCGTCTGAGAGATGAGGCAGTATAATGAGTCGACATCAGTCTGAGCGGGTGTGTGCCTGAGAGGTAGGTAGTCTCTCGGGCTCAGCCATATTCCCCATTGCAACTCAGCCTCAGGCCTCAAGCCAGACACAATGAGCGTAATGCAGAATTCAGCAGGTGGATGCACATTTCATGACAATGGGACTGCCCAGCAAGCAGAATTACACTTTTATTACACTTTTATTTCACTTTTAAAAATGAAAAAATTATGTAAAAATTGCATAAATTTTACGTAGAAAAACTGTAATATAAGTGTAAAAATGTCCCACTTTTGTGTACATTTTACGTAAATATTACATATTTTTTACACATTTTTGACACTTTTTTCACATTTTTGACACTTTTTGGACACTTTTTTGCACTGTTTGGATACTTTTTTACACTTTTTGGACACTTTTGTCGCACTGAAATAAAAAGAGTTTTCAATTTTCGAACACCAGAAATGCATTTTATTCACAATATCATCTTCCCTTCACTGCATCACGGCTGTCCATTCATATTTAGTTTTCACTTTATAGGAATTTCAGGATTCACTTCAAGAATGGATGCATTGGCCCCGAGCGAAGTTTGAACAATCAGAGGCTTGTCCGTCAGAACAGTCTCTGAAGTCCAACTTAAAGTCGGGCACCAATGCCTCCAAATGCAACAAATTTTGTAAGTCGCATGGAGTGTCTGAAATTATCGTTGTTCGTCAAATCGCATGTCAATGTAATCCGACGCGGAATGCATCTTCTTTTTAACGAATTTGCCCGGAGTTGATTCACAATTATTTCGTGCTGGCAACACAGCAATTACAAAAATGCACACCAAACATTGGTATAACTGTCAGCAATTAGAATTTCAATTGAATTCGACAACTTGCAATCAATTTGGCTTGGCTTGGAAATTATTATTTTTCTAACATGTGCTGCCATCTTGCGCAATAAAAGTAATCTGATACTGAAAATAAATTTTTTTACACTTTTTTTACACTTTTTTTACACTTTTTTTACACTCAAATGTTTTCGCATTGCCTTTGTGTTTTCCACCCAGAAGACTGAGACAGACGCATCTGGAAAATGAAGCGTTGTCCCTGGTTGATGACACGGGTATGCGCAGTTGCCTTTCGGCTTAGGATGATGGCACGGAAGCGTCGCATCGAGAAAAGTGAAAGAAAAGTGTCACAAAATTTTCACTTTTCTGATATGTAAAAAAAGTGAACAAAAATGGATATAAAAATTACGTACAAAATGTGTAATAAAGTGTTCACTTTTCACTTTTACACTTATTTTTCACATTTTTTACACTTTTTTTACACTCGCTGTTTGCTGGGTGGCATTTGCTTGCACATGGAAGTCAAAATCTCTTTGCACAAATCTCTCTGCTGAATCGGCTGTTGATTGTGACTGAGCCTGAGTCTGACTTGAGGTGAGTTGCAATGGGTAATATATGGCCGTCTGTCTCCCCTGTCAAGACAATAACTTCGGTTTTCTTTAAGACGTGTAAATGTATTCTGGTATGCTAACGGCCCACACACAATTACAAAAGCCCCCTGTCCTGTCTCTCCTGGTTTCCGGTGAAAAGAAAAGGATAAGGCAAAAGGCTTGGCCTTTGAAGTGCCGTGAAATTGAATTTGAAAAGGCCAAGTGAAATTGAAATGTCATGAAAACACTAAAAATGATATTTATTTGGCCACATAATTCATTGCATGCAATATCTTTTCCATGCAAATTCAAATGAAAAACCCTGAAAAATACAAAAAAACCCCGGGTTTTTCAGTTTTGCCCGACCCGGTTGAAACCCCTTAAATTCCCGGGCGTATATATACGCCCAAAAAATCCATGCACAAAATTACCTGGGCGTATATATACGCCCAGCACTTTTATTGG
>JASGXE010011643.1:0-13288 GCA_030068105.1 Sinentomon sp. SZTP_YWyxl
ATAGGTACGGAAATCACCTCTTCCGCATCGCGTTCGAGGGCGTTCAAATAAAATTGACCCCCGTCCATGTTGAGGCATTCCTGGAGTCGCACACTGTGGAAGACTTCTGCTCAAAATTCAACCGCCAGTCATGTGGATGGCAAGCTGGATCTTTTGTGCTAGCTCTAATGGATCTCGGTTAAAATCCTCAAAAATCCATTGTTACGGTGTCCAGTGGCAGGCATTTCAATTGGCCCTCGAGATCCAATCCACTTTGGGGGAAAGAGTCCTCCAGAAAGACACCTTGACAACAACAGCGGGTCAAATTTCTTGGTTGAAGCTGAGACACTGGACCGGTCAAGCGTATAAAATGGCTTATCTTGCCTCGCTGCGGTTTTAGTCTCTCAGTTGAATAAGGGCAGTGCAGTGTTTCATAAAAGGGTTTGCATGGCACAAAGTATTGCTCGAATTGTTTTGTGAATCTTTCAGTCTTGTTGCCTTTGTGACAAAAAGCATATTCATGTGTGCAACCAAGAGATATGCACACACACACGCGCCCAAATGTAAAGTGGTGACAGAATTAATGTCGTTGCATATGTGTTTTTCCGCAAACTCGAAACATTTCCTCTTCCTTTTAACTCTCAAGCAGGCGGTAGAAATGAAAGCGTCAGATCGAGAACATGTGAACAAAAGAGTATAAGATTGAAACTGCGGTCACAAAGGATGGTCTTTAATATCTTCGCAAATATTATGCGTTTTTATCAGAATCTCAACAATCGCAATTTCTGCACAGATACGTCGCGGCGCTAACCCAGGGTCGCCAACTGATGAACTGAGAAATGCTTTACAAAAAAAAAAAAATGCGGCCGATTTTCGATTTTCCCTTCGCAACTCACCCTCAGGTTCAACTCAATAGTCAGTTCAATGGATAGATTTGTGTTGTGAAGATGTAATTTCGCACAACCCTCATTTCTTTTTCCATTGTTGCATTGAAAGATCCATCCGTCTGTTGAATTGGCTATTGAAATGAACATGTCGAGGGTGAGGTCCATGGTGAATACGTCCGGTACTCTGCACCCTAAATTAAAATAGGCCGGAGATATGTTCCAATATCTTCCACATTCGTTTCAAAGGACGAACCACGAATTCCCAACATTTTCAAAAATGAGTTGGGAAACGGAGTTGGGGACGTCCTCTCATCAAGGAGGGCTTAATGACGCGATGAGTGATGAGTGATGAGGGCATAGATTTGAAAATAATGTTTTTTCTTTCGGTGATGATGTCTGTGACGTGTTTCGGCTGTCGACTGTCGAGACTGCAATCAGTCGTTTGATTGAAACGATCTACTCCCAAGCGGGCCGGGAAACTTTTCCCACTTTTCCCTTTGACGACTCGACTGTCAATAAGGAAAAGTTTCCAACGGAGATATCCCTTCAAAGGCGAAAAATGCGGGAGGATTTGTTTGCCTTCAGCAAAAATTCTGGATCTTTGATTGATTCATTCGATTGCTAAGGACTTCAAGCATCATGGAGTTTCTTAACCTATTCGTATTTCAGTTATTTCACATTGAGTTTCTCATAATATCTATCCCGTTGCAAATCCGTCATTCGGATCTGGGCAAGAAGCATGGCTTGAGCGATTTCCAGACTAATGAGGTGGTATGCCCAACAAACATGTTTTCATACAATTTTAACTTCTATGTCATGATATGTAACAGACCATGCGTTCAATTATTTTAAAAACATTTTAGCGGCCGCCTTTATATACGGCTCTCGTTAAATTAATTTTTCCCTTTCTTTCTCTCTGGATATTGCGCATGAAGAAGGGACGAAAAAATGCAATATCAATTTTTCGCTATAATGCAAAAGACAGTTTCAATTACTGCAAATTAATTCTGCAAAAGAGCCTCTGATGTTTGTTTCGCAAGCAATAATAATGCTGGAGATACTTTGCTCTTCTTCCGGCCTTGACTCCTTGATTGGCAAACGAAATAAGATGCCTTTTTAAATCAGGACCTTCTGCTGCAGCAGCTGATATCAAAATAATTAACAAACGCTACTGTGGGGTACACAAGTAGGTCGAACTTTACGATAATGCTCTGTATACCTATAGATACGAACTTTGGGGACGTTTTCCGGGTCACCGGGATGACGACAAGCAATTTTGGCAGACACCAATCACTTGGTTGGCAATCATAAGCAGTAAACGCAGCTAGGAATGTGGTTAGGTCAGGTTTGATAAGCTTTTGATTGAGAAAAAGGAAAGGTGAAACGTAAATTCCGTACCGGAAGTTGGTTATTCCAAATGTGGCTCCTGATAATGAAGTTTCACCCAAAAACAACAATTTATTTATTTATTTATTAAAACAATACTGCCACGAGAGGTGAGTGGTGGCAGACGACTTACAAACATTCTGAGTCAATTAAAAAAAAAAATGATAAAGGGAGGTATCGAAAATTGAAAAGGTATACATGGGTCAAAGATCTGAATCAAAAACAATAAAAAAGACTCAAGTTGTGCGTGTGCGATGTGCGACGCCTGGGGATAAAAGTGCGCTTGAAATAATTGAGGATGTAGAGGACAGGCAATTCCAGTCTCCGACGGTTTTGGGGATAAATGAATGAAAAATATGTTAGTCTTGCAAATTGGGGAACTATATGAAAGACCATTATCTGGTTCTGCGTTGCCTGGTCTTCATCATGTAACGAGCAGGCATACGAAAATTTACAGATTGGGTAATATTATGTTGGAAAAAAGCTTAAGTGCTGATGTGCCGCGTTTTCAGTGAAATGCAAACTTTGACGGCTAAAAATTTCCACGTATCTTTCTCGTTATATGTATGTATTGTATGGGTTCCCACATTGGAAAATTTGGAATTTGAAGACTATGGAATTTTTGCCTTTTTTGCTGCTTTAAACTTGTTCGCCGTCTGGGAATTTTTCTTTAGCAAGTGGTGCAACGGACAAGAAGGTTTTTTTTAATACGGAAATTGTCAAAACTGTCAAGAATGGTTGAACATTCATTATTTAGCCTTTTCTTTAGAGACCAGAATAAAAATTATTTAAGAATTTTGCTGCCCAGCCCTCCACCCTCTTCGCAAGACAACATCCTAATTTATTACAGCCTTCAAAAGAATTCTCAAGGATCCAAGATTCCTTTTCGTCATATTTCTCTATTTTCACTTTTTTCCTTCCTTCTTTCGCCTTGTTGCGATAAAATTCAATTTTAGCTGGAAGTAGGCGCTCGCCGAAAACGTGGGCCTTCTTTAAACGGTTGACAGGGTGGCGCACAAATTAGCGCCACATTCGAAAGCAAAATTGTTTTGTGAAAGATGACGGTTTCCTTGACCCACTGGAGCCTGATACATTTCACAGCAATTTCAATAAAACTTTTATTTCTACGCTTTTCCGCATTACTTTCATCTGCCACCGTTTCGGAGTTTATGCCGGTTTTTGTTTTTGACATTTTTGCGGACTTTTTTGTCCACCATGTGTTGCTCTTCGTCCCAAAACCGTGAAGATATCGTCAAGACAGCCCTATTCCCGAGCAGGAAAGGACCATACTGTAAAGAATTTCTGCTTGTAGGTTTAACTTCGATCTAGCGGTCAGTTTAGCGTGCAAAATTCTTTTTTTTCCGACCCTCCTGCTGAATTCCTTTTGGTATTTTCCGCAAATTCGCCATTTTTACGCAGTCGATTTTTATCGTGCTTTCCTTAGTTTCGATACTTTTTTCCTTCGACATTTCATATTACACCACTGACGAAATTTCACAATAAGTTTTGTTGAGCTGAAATGCTGCGGAACCGTTGGCTGCAACGTTGAGTTCTGGGAGAGCAGGACGATTTTAGCAGGTTGGAAGCAGACCACAAGCAGGATGATAGCAGGACAAAAGTTATTATTCAAATTCCGGATTCGACTGCTGATTGAAACGCTCCGAAATAGACGCAATAGGGCGAAGAATCAAGTCACCTTTATTGAATGCAAAAGATGGAATCGGATGAATTCGTGGTTTAGTGGATAGGACATTGGACTGCCAACCCAAAGATCCCGGGTTCAAATCCTGATTCAGCAAAAATTTTCAAAATTGATCGTTTATTGAAATGTTTGAAGCCGCGATTTTGCGCCTTAAATTTTCACAAAGGGCTTTTTTGCCAAAATTTTCCATGGGACATCATGCACAGCAAAAGGGGAAAAATGAAAAACGGCTCGTCGAGAGACAAAATGGATAAAAAGTGCTGCTAACTTCCTGCTAAGTCTGAGAAGCTGCTAATTTCCTGCGTCGCCTGATAATTTAGCAGGTTGACTTGAATAAAAAATGAAACTTATGAGCAGGTTGCGGTAGCAGAACTTTAGAAGCGACTGAGCCTTGCAGTTTGATTTGAATATGGTCATTCATAATTTGCAGCCTATATCGTTGCAATTGTGGCCATGTTTTTCGACTTCTATTCTGCTGCAGATCCTCTGTTTCAGTTCCCGCCTAATTTTCAGTTCTGCAGTTTCAGCAGATTATGAATCCGAAATTTTAATTTCTTATTTTCATCTCAGGCCATCCAACATATTTTCAACTCCTTGGAAAACCTGGTTTACGAGTAATTTCTATAAAGCGAAAATTTGCAGGTGTCTGCATTATCGTATGGCACGATAAGTGCTAAACAGATGAGCTATAGAAAATATAAATGAGGTTATACGCAAAATGTAGGAAAACGTGCCACTTTTACGGCATTTTCGCATTTCAAGAGTTCGTTTGAAGAACCCTATTTTTATCAATCAATAATTTAAAATTTCGCCAGGGGAACAAAAATGTTTTTGAAAGTTAACGGAAACAAGCTATTGTGTTGAAATTCAATTTCCCCTTTTTCTCGCGCAGGGCACTTCCATTCGCATGCAGTAAGTTGAGCGAGACCAAGAAAAAAGACCGTAAATTTTGAAATTTGTTTTTACATTTGTACGCTATATGGGCCTCTCTCACATTCCGAAAGCATTTTTG
Source organism: Sinentomon sp. SZTP_YWyxl (assembly GCA_030068105.1). Lineage (NCBI taxonomy): Eukaryota > Metazoa > Arthropoda > Protura > Sinentomata > Sinentomidae > Sinentomon > Sinentomon sp. SZTP_YWyxl. Next base: position 4,967 of record JASGXE010011643.1, read on the forward strand.
GAATTCATTGCATGCACCCTGCAACTTTAGCGAAGTGCACCCTTCTGGGACAGAAATTGCGTCGGTTCGGCAGATCGTGCCTCCATGGTGCAGCTAACAAAAATGACATATTGACCTGACGTCTATCTCGCTAAATGACATTTTACACAATAGAACATCTCAAATCTTCACGTAATCCACGTTTTTGCATGCCGCGCTTTACCCGCCTACAGTGAACTATCCGCAGACGCCGGCGAGAAACAAAATGCGTTCCAACCGCAGAATGAATGAATGAATATCTGTATTTGAGGGGGATTCCCCTTGTCATACCACTGCGGGTTACAAAGACAAGAAAATGATATAGAAGGAAGTAATATACAAACAGAATTTAAAACCTTGACGAAAATTAGACATTTCAACCAGACAACATTCCAACCAGACAACATTCCAACCAGACAACATTCCAACCAGACAGATATTTCCACCATCAATCAATAAACTTGGCCTTGCCACTGCACCTGCCGAGCCATACTTGTGGACGGGGAAGGTGACAAAAGATTTGATGGAGACTTTCTGCTCCTCAGGTGCTGTCGACATCATGTCGACAGCACCTGAGGAGCTCCAGCACAAGATCTTCACGATTGGCCGGGATTGCCGACTCTGAAAGAGATAAAGATGATTAAATTTCCTCATCTGGCGTTCTTAAGAGGTGGAGAGTATGAAAACCACAGGCTGGGGTTGGATATTTGAAAAAGTCTCACGGTGGGGCTTGACTTTTTATAAAATTCGCAGGGTGGGGTTGAGTATTTTATATGAAATTTTGAAGGGGTTAATATTTTATGTGAAATTTGCACGGGTTGGATATTTTGTAAAATCCATAGGGGTGGGGTTAGATATTTTATAAAATTCGCAGTGGGGATGAGCATTTCATATGAAATTTTCAAGAGGGTTGTGAGGTATATGTTTTCGGAAATTTGCAGAGGGGTATTGGATATTTTATAAAAATCTCAGGTTGAGGTTGGATATTTTATAAAATTGTCAGAGTGGGGTTGAGGATATTTTATAATGGGAATGAGATCTTTATAACTACTTTTCTATGAAATACACAGGGGGTTGCGTATTTTTTGGGACTGCGAATTTTAAACAACACCGGCGGTGCTTGGGCGAGGTTCACGAAAAGACGATAATTACAAAGCCAGACAAATTACAAAGCTCTGAAAGGCCAGAACAAAAGTTGGTGGGATTAGGATAACTCTCTTAGACTACTTGCGTGGAAGGGACGCAGATTGATTTTCAGGAATTGCTTGCGTCTCTCTGTCTTGCAACTTTTAATTTTTGGCCAAAGGCGACAACATGACTCTGAAAATCCGAGCTGCCGCTACGTACGAATTTTACAAAGAACCTATGTGCCTAACCAATTCACACTGATCGGCTCATTGCATCGACAAATTTCGCTGCTGGATTGTTGTTGGATTATTGCTCCATTGTTCTTGGATTGTTCTTGGATTGTTGTTGGATTGTTGTCCCACCGCATCTGAAGTTTCAGTTGAGTCAACTCCTTATTGTTCTTTCAAGTCCGCTTCACAATTCTTGATTCTGTTTTGCAGCAAACCATCGGAAAGAAAATGTCTGGGGTAAGCGATAACATCTTCTCAGTTTTTGCCCGCACAATTTTCAAATTGTTCTCCTAATACCGCCAACGCAGAGGCCATACTTGCTGGAAGCCGCTATTTCCAGGCTGCCTGTAATGAAATTCACAAAGTGTTTTTATGGCGTGAAAATCCCAGGATTATCCTTTAAATTTTCTAGTCGCTCTCTCAAAGCTCAGGGGTGATTCCTTCCATCCTCATAACCAGTAATTTTCTCTTTTGAATTCATTTCCTGTGCAATCTTGCAAGAACCTAAATTCTTCCCATGCACGGCTGGCGTAAGATTTTCGCCCCAATTGTCGCAATTTGGCACTTTCATTTCTGATTTAATAACGGTAGCAACACTCACATGGGGAAAAAGACATATCTTTGTGACGTTACACCCGCATTTCTTCCGCCATTGTACCTATGCTATGCCACATCTCAGGACGCAGTCCAAATCGGTACATTTTTATGGACAACTAATAAGGCGGTCTCCAAGGAGTGTAAAAATGGTTTTCTCTACCCTAACATACTCGTAGATCATGGATCGTCTTTCCAATTTCATCTGTCCGTGCGCTGCATGCTGCTGTGACGACGGCGCCTGTTTCGGTTTCGGCGGTTCGAAGGAATACCTTCCTGAGAATGAACTCCCAGAAGTTAACCGATTTGTGTGCAAGTACCTTCCAAGTCATTTCAAATCCGTCGGTGAGAAACGCCCTTTCCTACTCCTCAAAAACACCCCAGAAGATCCGATTCCATTCCCAACTGAATTTAAAGATCAGCATCGGGAGGCTGTTATCCAGAGGATCAAATCGATCAAGAAACAGTTTGACAGCACTGCGGATCGCTTGGTGGATGCTTATAAGGACTTCAATCCGACGGAAATCAAGGAGGCAAAAATGGCTCTTGAGCAGATCGTTACGGACTCGTAAGTCTTTCAAAAATCAACCAGGTACACCAAAAAGCACGCCTTACATGATGCGGCGTTCATATGCTGAGGAATGTCTCCCAAACAATGATAAAAATGTCACTTATCATACTCATTTTTCCGCGCACCATCCGCAACTGGAATTCTCTCCCTGCAAGCTTGTCGCTTGTTCACTAAATGGCTACTGCGTGGGCAAAATCTTCCGCAACTTTCTAACCTGGTTCTTTTGCCCCTTTTGTTGATTTTAGATATCCTTGATTAGGCTTTTTGAAAAAAATTTTAGGCCACATTTTACAGCTTCTTTGTCGAATACCTCGGAACCGGAAATAGGTGGATATGTACATCGAAATCCCAAGGCCGGCTATTGACGTGCTTGGGCGGAAATTGAACGATATCAGACACTGACGGCGGGGACACGATGTTGAGGTATAAAGCTATATCGGACAAAACGCTATATCTGGGTCGTGCCTTCCCACTCTCGAGTGGGAAGGCACGACCCAGATATAGCGTTTTGTCCGACATAGCGTTATACCTCAACATCGTGTCCCGCCGTGAAAGAAATAAGTCAGCGGTGAGATCTATAACCGACTTTTACCGATTTCGAAATCCGAGCCAAAATAATGGCCAAATCAAACCAAGAAAATTTCGATAGCGAAAAATTGATTTCTCTTTCCACTGAAATTATGCACATTCCATTTCTGACCTCGGAGCATTGTGATTAAGAACGAAAATTGTATGTTTTGCCCACTTTCTCTCGATCCCAACTATATTGTAATCCGATGTGAACTTTTCGAGAAATGGGGAAAAAACGTAGCACGGCATCGTATCGGCGCCAGAGTTCACCCAGTGTCTGTTCTGCGGAGGATAAACTATGCAACGGGGTGCCGCCCTTGTGGTGACATTTTTTGATACCACTTTTCGTGTCGAATTCCCCTCGAGCGATTTTGCTTGATAATCTCATGTTTTGGTGGATATTGTTAACAATATGATGACATATTGATGACATATATTGATGCGATGATGTACATATATTGATGTACAATATGATGATTGTACAATATGATGTACAATATGTACAATACAATATTGTATACATACAATATTGTACAATATGACTGTACAATATGATGATATATTGATGTACAATATGATGACAATATGATGACATATATTGTTAACAATATAATGACACAATTGTGTCATTGTTGATGCGTTTTCAGGGGTTATCACGGATTACATGGAATATGTCTGGACGTATTCAAGGATAAGACCATTTGGTATGCAAAGAAGCACGGTGAAGAGCTGAGGAGGTCACAACAACAGATTGGGAAATAGTGAAAGGCAGAAGGAGCCCCATTCCATGCTGCCCGTGATGTCGCTGGGACAGTGATTTTGATCTATCGCCATCTCTATTGTGCCTTCCTCTCCCTTTATCTTTCTGTCCTGCCTCTTCAGAGCTTTGTCTTGCAACAGCACTTCTACCATCAGGATGAAAACAATTTATTGTCTTATCCTTTTTCATTAGGATTAAATTGCGCTTATTTCCTCTCCTCTGCTGACGCGCGGCGTGTTTTAATTCCATTTGTGCACACTTAATATTGGGTTCCTGTGCCTTTTTCATGTGAAGGAATGGTTAATCTGTCGGAATCTAAAGATTTCCAAAACTGCATATGGCTCGATAAATGGCAAAAATTATGCATCGCAATCTCATTTCTCCTGCTGCAGTTGCTGACCTTTGGCTGTGTCTGCGTCGCGATTCAAAACTTCCATTCCGCCGCGATCTCCATTCATGCCATTGTTGCAGCACCTCACCCGCGCCCGCCTCCTCTTCTGTTTGCACAATGCATTCTCTGGTCTGTGTTGGCTTCGACGCACCTCGCATCTCTATCCAGTGCTGTGCGCTGCCGCACGTAATCGTTCAATGGAATGGAGGCCCTGCTGCATCTGCTTCACGGTTATGAGGCATGGCTTCAGACATCTCTTTCTTTTCATAAAATAGTGATGCACGCCAACATTGAAAAACTCTTGAGATCAAACTCTTCCAAAGCTTCTGTTGGGAATCCCAACAACGCTTATTCAACGAGGTTCCTTTGTGGGAAGCCAAACACGCAGGTGTTCGACACCTGCCAGATATAGCGTGTATGTCCCTCACAATAAACTGAGTGGATAAAGTCGGATGCCAATATAATGTTCTCCGATACCAGTCAGTGATGTTGCCAACGTTCCCAAATACCAATGTATGCGCCATTATTTGGAAAGTGGAGATATTTGAGTTGTAATATCCAACCGAATAATCAAGACTTTTGGACCATGGAATATTTTCCTGAATTCCATTGTTGAGCTGGCCAAGAAAACTCGTATTTTGAATTCAGATTTGCAGAAATTTCTCAAATCTGTGAAAACCAAAGATTGCTCCAAGCACGGTTCTGTTGACGAGAGCGATCAGTGAAAAGGTTTCCAGAAGGGTATTCAACTATAATCAATGAATCGAAAGATTGGCTTTCTTTCGACCGCAATCCGACTCGAACAGCAAGATGAGATACGTCTCTCAGCAAAACACATCGCTCTATAGCCATTGTCAAGATGTGAAAGACTTTCTTTGCACATCAACTTGAATTGAATTGTTTATATTTAAGGGCTTGGCCCCGTTTCATATGGAGAGTTTCAGCTTGGAGAGCGGACCACGAAAGCACCCTCTGGTGATATTCAGGGTGCACGAAAAAGCGTCAAAAAGGAAAAGTGTTACCACTGAAAAGCGTCAATAACATCGTCGTCAAATTTTGCAAAAACGAAGTCTGCGGTGCCGATATTCCTGCGGAGTTTGACACAATAATGGTAAGAAACGGAATGGTAAGAGACGGATGGTAAGAAACGGAATGGTAAGAAACGGAATGGTAAGAAAAGGAATGGTAAGAAACGGAATGGTAAGAAAAGGAATGGTAAGAAGAAACGGAAAAGCAGTGCCAAAGAAAAGTGTCACGTCGGAAATGCGCCACCAAGGAAAAGCGGCACCACGGAAGATCGTCACGGAAAAGCGCCACGAAGCGATTTTGGGTCATTGGGTATTCCATGGGGAGATCAACAATTCCAGACTGGTGACTGTACCAAAAGCAAATAAACCTGACCTAACTTCTTTATTCAGACCACAAGGCATTCCTGAGAAGTAAATGAGGGGGGGTGCTACACGGTTCCCAGAAGAATTCAGAGGTGCTTTGTGTACAGTTTGGTGCGTTTTCAGAGAGAAATTTAGATACCCCCACAGAATACCCAGAACCCGCGATTTTATTCATTAAGCTGGCTATACACGCATCCAAATATTGTAAATAAGCCAATGAGGTGACAAGAACTAGACTCCGACAAAGCTCAAATAATCACTCTGTTTCACCCGCACTTTTATTTTATTTTTTATTTTTTATTTTATTAAATTCATTTTATTTTAATGATATTTTCAAGGAATGAGAAAAAAAAACAAAAAAATTGTTGACAAGGTAAAATGTTAACCAAGCTGGGTTAGGTTAGGTTAAGGTCGCTGCAAAGTAAGAGGTTAAGATAGGTTATGTCAGATTATGTTAGGCGGCACCGTAACACCACAAATGAAAAGAGGTTATGAAAGCTGCTGACAATGGATTCTGAATATCCACTGAAGTATTCGTATTTCCGGTTGCAGTTCGGAAAACCCGCCGACATTTCAAAAATGCTGTCTGAACGAGTTTTCACACACGCTCAAGTCGTCTAAATAGGATAGGAGATTAGGTTTGGTTAGGTTTGGGTTGGCTTATAGTTTTAGTATATCACAGAGCACGGGTGCCAACTCGTCTCGTCCAATGTCGGCAGGTATTCCGAACATATTCGCACTACCGTATTTCCCAGCTACACTGCGCTAGAGTAACATCCGATTCCCGGTACTCGCGCGGTGGGAGCGTGAGAAAGCGTCACTAGCCAAACTGGGCGCTCCAACTCCCGTTACGTATGCCGGCTAAAATATTCGTACCCTTATGGCCCGTGAGAAAATTCTCCTGCAGAAAGAAGGATTCCACCAATTATTGCGACCAGCAAAAGGATATCGGCGAAAGTAGACAGCTGACTTCTTTGTGCTGCATGGCACGCGCGAAAACAACAGATGCATGCCTGTTGGCATGCTAGAAACCAGGCACTTGTGTCGGCAGAATGGAGTTTGAAGCTTATTTAATTAGTTGACGCTGCGAATCTAGAATATTCACGTGCAGAGCATGCTTCGAAACTGGAGCGGTAACAGAGAAAAATCTCTGCACGAAATAACGTGACGAAAATGTCTGGGAAATTTTTCGGGAACGTCGTTTATAAGGGGGGGAGACAATTACACGGCAACAGGGAAACATTTTCAGAAAAAAAGCAGAACTTTTAGCCGTGCAATTGTGTCCCCCCGTTGGCTCCTGCAGACGGTACAGGGTGAGCTTTTTCTCAGTCGTGCAATTGTGTACTCCTCAAATGGTTTTCTTTTGCATTTTCGTTGCTATAATGCCTGCATTATTTTTCTTATTCTGTATCTGTAATTGCGGGCTGAGCAAATCATGGGGTTTAGTCGCTTAAAAGTCGCGCAGGGAGATCAGGTCAGGTTAGGTCAGATTCGATAAGAAAAGGTTCATTTTGTTGATAGGAAAAGGTACACTGCACAGAGAACCCTAACCTTACCTAACCTAACCTCACCTAACCTAACCTAACCTAACCTAACCAAACCTAACCTAACCTAACCTAACGACCTAACCGAACCTAACCTATCTTAACTTAACTATCCAAAGCGCCTAACCTATCCCAACCGACTACCCGCCCTCCAGAGAAATAGGGCACACCCTGTGCCGTCTGCTGGTGCCAAAGGGTGGACACAATTGCACGGCTAAGGGTACCTACTGCTGTTTTCTGAAAATGTTTCCCTGCTGTCATGCAATTGTGTTCCCCCCCCCCGTATAAATGACTTAACCCAATTTTTCTGTCACACAAATCATGGTTCAAAATGATGGTAAAAAATTATAATAAAACTAGGGGGCTTCGCCCCCTGCGGCCTTCGGCCGCTCAGGTGGCCGCTTCGCGGCCACTTCCTTGCGTCCGGCTGACATGCCCTTTAGTTTCCGATGGTCTGGAAAGCTGTGGTTAGGCATTTGGGGCGGATTGTTTGTCAGGTTTTCCAAAACAGTACATCTCCCTTTTGGCTACTTTATCAACTGTCCCGTTTTCCCTTGCGCCTTCTAAGTAGCTTTTCAATTGCACATTGGTTTTGTTGTCAACAGGAAGTTGCACAGGAACATTGGCGGTACAGAAACAATCGCACTCCCAATCCATCTCGCGATTCCTTTACCAGGCGACGCGCTCCAGCCTGGCCCATTACAGAGTGAGCCAGAGGTGGCTAAGTCCGTGGTTTTCCACACCACCCGCGAGGTCGTGAAGAGGAGGTTCGGGTGTTTGCCCAATGCCGCTGATGTGGCATTCGCAATTGCAAACAGACCACCATCCTGCGCATTCGGCTGTTGTTGCACATTGCAGAATGAGATCTCCAACGTTCCCAAGTCAGGAAATATCCGCTCGATAAGTGTTCTTTGGGCCTCAGAGAGCAATGAATGAACGCGGGCGATGCAATCAATTAAATATCCTGCGGCGAGATATACGTATTTCTGTTGGTTCGCAGAATTTCGTAACAACGGTTTATTGTCTCCCAAGACAAACAGTTGTGTTCGGTGTCCATCGAGGACTCGCATTTCAACCGTCAAAGGGATGAAACCTGGAGCAGGATGCAACCGCACAGGGGAAAGA
>JASGXE010011644.1:0-13968 GCA_030068105.1 Sinentomon sp. SZTP_YWyxl
TCAGAAATACCATCATTGCTAGCATATGCTCTATCATGAACTTGTGCCATAAACCTTTTGGACGATTGATCAACTAACTTGGATAGATTGAGTAAATTTCTACCGACTGATGACTTCCAATACACCTTTGTTTACCTCAAGCTAATTGGCCTTCTGATTTCTCCCAGTAGACCAATGTCTATTGCCTTCCCATACAAGAGAGGGTTTTCTAATCCCTTGAGCTGCAAATCTGGGGGAGGGATTCAAATCACCATGATGGTATTCGTTCAGTGTATCTTCAATAAGCCAATAATTCGCCAACATCATTCAAAAACAATTAACAAAGATCAACACCATTCAAAAACAATTCACCAACATCAATACCATTCAAAAACAATTCAGCAATATCAACACCATTTAAAAACATTTCACCAACATCAACGCCATTAAAACCGATTCACCAACCATTCAAAAACAATTCACCAACATCGATACCAATAAAATCAATTATTTACCAACATAAATACTTTCAAAAACAATTCATAAACATTAATGGCAACAAAACAATTCACCAGCATCAATGCCATTCAAAAGCAAGTTATCAACACCAATACCAACTCCATATTTGTACATTGTGTAGGTGACCAATTCCTTAAAGCAGAATGACTGCATCAAAAGGGAAAGCTCTTGTATGGGGTCAGTAGCTTGCCCAATTATTGGTTTGTCATAGCATATGATTTTCACGGCTTTGGTATAGTTTAGATTTGTTTTTTGAGTATGACTTTGCGCGAGTGAGCTATTTTCTAAAAGGACTGAACGGCAAAATTCCTGGGCTCCATGCTTATCATCTGTTTCGATGACTCCACGATATCACACATCAGTGACATCAAAATGTCGATAGAAAGTATTTTGTGGGTCGCAATTATGTGCATCGTTCGCGGAGAGTTTTCTGGAAGTTGATTTCGGAAAGTGTATATTGCGTTTAGGTAAACCGGGTTCAAGCTTTCCATGCTCTTTGCGACGTAAACTTTGCGTAAAGTGCTCAGGCCTTACTGAACTTGAATTGGCGCTCAACTTTTCTTACCTTTCCGTGTCGTGTTTTGTCATTCTCGATATTTTCATCGTGGGGAACTACTTCGAGGTCCCATTATAGCGCTGGGCCTCTGTACAGCGACTGCCTTGAGCCTTTCCACACCACGCCTGAAGAAGGGGCAAACATCAAAATGATTTCCCTTGCTTCAAAATTTTCAAGCACTTTTAGATTATTTTTAGTACGTATCTGTGCGTGGGTCCGATAATTTCGTTTTCTCGTCTGAAAGCATCTTAAGTCCATTTGGCAGCGTCCATTGGCAACTGCATTCCTTTAGTTGCCCTCGCTCGCAGTTGCGATGCGTCGGCAGAAGATGGATCCGCCTGGCACCTGCATCAACAACAAATTTCTCTCGGCCATTTCGAAGCGATGTCCGTCTGCTCATGGCCATTTTGTTCGTGAGAAACTATGCTGAAGAAAAAATGAACCGAATTTCGCAAATGGCTGGTAATTAGCATACCTGTGCTTGTAATACAGAGGGATTTAAAACTCTATGCCTTCTTTTCCAGTGACTTTACTCTGTTTGGTTTTGGATGCCAAAGGATATAATTGCCGTTCTAAATTCACAGTTGCCGATGGAAATGGTCTTCCCGGCATCAGAAATGCGCGGAACTGAGATTCACGTAAAGAAATCGCTACTCAAGAGGCGTCGCCATACACAAGGGGCGTCGCCGCTCAAGAGACGCCGCTACTCAAGAGGCGTCGCAAAGGCCAGAGAGGCGTCGCCACCCAAGAGGCATCTCTACTCAGGAGGCTTCGCTACTCGAGAGGCGTCGCTACTCAAGAGGTGTCGCAAAGGCCAAGTAGACGTCGCTCCCCAACAGGCATCTCTACTCAGGAGGATTCGCTACTCAAGAGGCGTCGCTACTCAAGAGGCGTCGCTACTCAAGAGGCGTCGCTACTCAAGAGGCGTCGCTACTCAAGAGGCGTCGCTACTCAAGAGGCGTCGCTACTCAAGAGGCGTCACTACTTGAGAGGTGTCGTCACTCAAGATGGTCCGTAACAGTAACGGCTTCGCAAAAAGTTGTCGCTCGAAAGATGCGACGTAACTCGAGAAGCGTCGCTATTCAAGAGGCGCATCCGACATCGTAACGAACACCAATACAAATGGTGCAATTCCAACACCTGTGCTATAGTGTTACAATTCCAATACCTGTGCTAGCGGTACTATTCCTTTGGGGAGAAAAATTCCAAAGGCCTGGCCAACTCAGGAGCCATCTCGATTCGGTGGAGCTTTAGTTTAGTTTAGTTTATTAGATAAAATACCAGGCAAAAAGATTAGGCACTGGCGTGTCATAGTGGTAACACTTAAAAACAAACAAGTCCACAGCAAGAATACAAAACAAAATACAATTCAAATAACTGTTACATAACTTTGACTGGTGCATGCGATGCGCTGTTTTGTTCTCACAATTAGCTGTGATGAGCGTGCCAGATTGTTCCACTCCAAGCCTGTACGAGGAAAAAATGAATTTGAAAGCACTGAGCGCGTGCAGCGAGGAAGGGCCACGGACACTCCGTTGTCAGTGCGACGTTGCAACGGTTTGACTGAATAGCCATGTGGTAATTCTACATCAATTTCATGGGCGAGTATTCCGTGGAAAAGATTTAAACGGTGATCCTTACGCCGCAGGCTGAGGGGAGAAAGTCCTAATTTTACTAACATGGCACTAACACTCTCCGTACGCCGAAAGTTTCCCGTTGTCATCCTAGCAGCTCGACGTTGAATCTTTTCTAACTAACCTGCCTCACCAATTTTAACAGGATCCCAGACACCTCTCGCGTATTCCAACAGCGGAAGCACCATAGAGACAAATAAGCTTTTTTCTTCGCCTCGAGCGTGGCACCTTTCAAGTTGCGTGTAACGTAGCCTATCGTTGCACTAGCCTTACTAGTGGTGTTGTGAATATGTGCAGCCCATGACAAATCACTCGAGAGCGTAATTCCAAGATATTTAGTTTTTTGAACGTTTTGCAAGTTAGTTGAGCCAATACAGTAATGAGGCTGGTGCAGTGTAGTCAATTTATCCCCAAAACGCATTGCAACTGATTTTTGAAAATTTATACTCATGCTGTTTAGCTTGCACCAGTCAGAAATTAAATCGAGATCTGATTGGAGAACTAGGCAGTCGTCGGGCGAGTGAAGAGGCCTATATAATACGATGTAATCTGCAAATAATCTCATTGATGAGAGTGGACCCACAGCAATATCATTAATGTACACTAAAAAGAGCAGAGGACCGATAACACTTCCTTGTGGGACGCCAGATTTTACTGAATATGAGGAGGAAGAAACCCCATTTAGCAACACCTGAAAAGATCGACCAGTTAGGAAAGATTTCATGATTTCCAGCAATTTTTCCGGTATTTTCAAAGCTGACAGCTTCGCAATTAACCGCACATGGCAGACAAGATCAAACGCCTTAACAAGATCAATAAAAATGGCATCGACTGGTGCTTTTTTGTCCAACGAGGATGCAATATCGTGAGTAAAGTAAATTGCCTGCATTTCACATGAACGTTTGGGCCTGAAACCAAATTGGTTGGGATGGAAAAACTTTACGCTCTCAAGGAAAGCAACAATGTGCCTGCATAGTGTGCGCTCAAACAATTTAGATGATATGCAAGTTAGGGAAATGGGTCGATAAGGGAGCTTGTTCCAGTTTCACACGTTGTGAACGTTTTGTGTTTTTCAGTGTAAGGTTTCATTAAGAATTATGACGATTGACGAACGACGTAAGAATGGACGTCTTAAGATAGCCGAAAGGATGCTAAACCATCATCTCAGGGCACCATATCGTAATGGATATCTATAAAGATCTTTCACTCTGAGTTGGCGTCGCGACGGAATTTGTCCCGGGATGCCCAACGAGCCCAAGTTGAAAATGCTGCGGATTTGAAAAAATGAAATTTGAAGAAGAAAAACACTTACCTGTTGCAGTTCAAGGCACGACCGTCGGTTCCAGTTGCTCAGATAATGAACTCCCAGTTCAACCATATCATCAAACTCAGACGCCAACTCAGAGTGAAAGGACTATAGGTGGTTCTGAAGGAGGTTTCGTTCGGAACCAAACAAGGCAAAACCATCCACAAGAGACGAAGCATTCCCGATCAAGAAGGATGGCCGGCCGAAACCTAAGTCATTGATGGCAAATTGCCCTCAAAAAGTACCCAATTTCTCCCAATGTCCGGTCATGCTATTCTAAGAGGTTGACGCTAAAAATGCATCAACATGGGAAAAAGACCTCTTTGGCAGCAGACCATCCTCATGAGCTCAATGGGAACATCCTCATCAGCGTATCGGGCTAAAACCCACAAAAATTGAAGTTTGATTCCAAATTGAATACAGTTTTGGTTTGAAAATTCGGGATACCCTGTAGACAAGGCAACAATGGTTTTCTTTCAATAGGGATTCGCATCACGAATTCATCGCAGGCGAACAAACTCGAGGTTTGGCATTTAGCGCGGCGGTCCACGCTTTCTTTCTACGCTGTCAAGATCGGGAATGAAGCGCTTTTTCAGAAAAATACGATTTTTGCCTCCTTTGAACAACGTGTAATTGAAAATATCCCGATCGTACCGGTACCATGTTGAATTGGCTTTATTTCATAAACCGCAAATCGGTTAAAGTATCCAATTAGATAGCATTGCGAATTTGAAATCGCCAATTACGCCTAAATACAAAACGACAAAGCTCTTTTTATTGGCAATGATTGATGATTGCGGGCCGCCTTTGCCATTTGTGGCGAAAATAGTTTATCGTCTGCATGGATTTTAATTCATGCATTTCGTCCTGGTTTCGTTGCAAAAAAATTGGCCACGAAGGCGTGTTGTTTATGAGGCTGCGGAAAATCTGACCGGCAACTCTTTCTTCGCCGTACAGATAAGAAATCAATTATTCTATTCGCACTGGAGCCACGTTCTCTTGGATTGTCACTGTTTTGAGAGGAAGCCACTTTCTTGGCCGAAGCAAACCAAGAATGACGCGCAATGTAGCGTCCAGGGATCTTTTTGAAGCTCATCCAGCAAAAATCTATGAATTTCTTGGCAGAAGCAAACCAAGAATAACGCGCAATGTAGCGTCCAGGGATCTTTTTGAAGCTCATCCAGCAAAAATCTATGAAAGAAACGAATCGTAAATGACGTTGCGAACAAAATTGATTTCTGCTCTGTACCCGCAAGCCGATATTCCTCCTGACCCTTTTTTCATTCATGTCTTTTCGTTTTAAAATTTGTTTCCGATTGGCTTCAATGCATGCCATGCAGAGTCTTGTTGAAATCCACCTATTTTGAAAACCCCGTTGCCTATTTTCTCTGAAGTTACAAAAATACGATCTTTTTGCGAATTTTTTGGCCCAGGAATCTGATTGTCGTCGGCTTTTTATTCACACTGTGGAAGTTGTTAAAGTGGAGGAAATTCGTGCAATTTGCTTTTACGAATAATCTCAATAGTTATAGTTACTTTTCGATAATGAAAGCTGTGATTGGGGTGTTTCGGTGAATTACAGACCATGCGACACGACAGATTACAATTTTTTCTTAATTAAAGAACATTGAATTCATTGATAACACAATTTCATCAGCTCAAATGCGAAATCGGTGTTCTCTTTTAAGCAGTTACTGAAAGCGGGAATTGACTGAAATAAACGCATATTTTTAAAGACCGACGGTGTAAAATTAGCCCCGGGATCCATGTCTCGACTACCATTGTAAATGAAAATGTTCCTTTTGATTTTAGAATATGCTGATTCCCAAGCCAGATGGATAGGTATCAGGGAGATATCAAGAATACCTTTTAATTTCCCCCTTAAGGCAAAACTCCCTCCAGGTTCTCTCCAACGTGAATGGCGAAAGTGCATTAAACACCATTTCACTGATTTTGTTAACAATTTTTTTTTAAATTCGTTCCCGCATGACAACGTTGATATCTGCTGTCTAAACGGCGACGAGGATAGAGTAAACCGCTCTCAGCATGTCGCTAATATTTTGCAAAATCGCCAGTTCTGCGAAAATGCAGCTTTTATTTCCATAGAGGGGTTGAAAAACGTGAATGATTTGCGCCTGTGAATTTTAAAACATTTGCAACTCTCATGCACGTCTCCTGGGAAATTGCAGCTTTCGTTTCCAAAGGGGTTGAAAAATGTCAATGGTTTGCTGCTGTGAATTTTAACCCATATGCAGCACACATCACCAATCTTGTGCGGAATTCCAGCTTTTGTTTCGAAAGGGGTTGAAAAATGTGAATGATTCGCGCCTGTTAATTTTCAAACATTTGCAACACTCATGCCAGTGTTCTGGGAAATTGCCGTCTTTGCTTCCATAGATGGGTTGAAAAACGCCAGTGGTTTGCGACTATGAAATTACACTCATGTGAATAGCACACAGCGGCAGTCTTGTGCGGAATTGCAACGTTTGTTTCCAAAGGGGTTGAAAAAAGTAGAGGTTTGCGCCTGTGAATTTTAACTCATATGCGGCACACATCACCAATCTTCTGCGGAATTGCAGCTTTTGTTTCCAAAGGGGTAGACATTTTTAGACACTTTTACCATATCATCAATGGCCATTCAGGCTTAATGCCGGAATGTTATCGTAACCCCCCACCGAGATTTTATAATAACAACAGCAAGGCTCTTGCCAGACCCTTCTGCCACTCAAACCCTTACTTCAGTTCATTCTTCCCAAAAACTATTGCCAATTGGAACTCTCTTCCAGAGAACGTGGTCCAGTCGCCCTCCCATAACATATTTGTCAAAAATACGAAATGCTTGATAGATAGCTTGATATGATTTGTTTTCTTTGCAATGTCTTCTCTTGTTGTGAAAATTCCGTGGCGAATATGCTCCTGAGGTGGCGGGAAATGGCCGCACATCAGAGCCGGGTGTCAGATCCGGTTGTTTTTTTTTCCGTGGGTTGGTGATGTTTTTTCTGCCACTTGTGGTGGCGAATTAGCCACTGAATTTGTTATTTTGTTTAATGAAAATTAATATTATTATTTTTTATTTCTTCTTTCATACTATCCTTTCATCATTATGTTTTATCATGTCAAATGTTCGCCCTCTTTCTCTGCATATTTTTTTTTCTCCACCAAACATTGTATTCGTGGAGCAAATAAAGATTGATTGATTGATTGGTTGAAAAAAGTAGAGGTTTGCGCTTGTAAATTTTAACGCATATGCGGCACACATCACCAATCTTGTGCGGAATTGCAGCTTTTGTTTCCAAAGGGGTTGAAAAAATTAGAGGTTTGCGCCTGTTAATTTTAACCTATATGCGGCACACATCACCAATCTTGTGCGGAATTGCAGCTTTTGTTTCCAAAAGGGGTTGAAAAAAGTAGAGGTTTGCGCCTGTGAATTTTAACCCATATGCGGCACACCTCACCAATCTTCTGCGGAATTGCAGCTTTTGTTTCCACAGGGGTTGAAAAAAGTAGAGGTTTGCGCCTGTGAATTTTAACCCATATGCGGCACACATCACCAATCTTGTGCGGAATTGCAGCTTTTGTTTCCAAAAGGGTTGAAAAAAGTTGCGCCTGTGAATTTTAACCCACATGCGGCACACATCACCAATCTTGTGCGGAATTGCAGCTTTTGTTTCCAAAGGGGTTGAAAAAAAATAGAGGTTTGCGCCTGTGAATTTTTACCCATATGCGGCACACATCACCAATCTTGTGCGGAATTGCAGCTTTTGTTTCCAAAGGGGTTGAAAAAAGTAGAGGTTTGCGCCTGTGAATTTTAACTCATATGCGGCACACATCACCAATCCTGTGTGGAATTGCAGCTTTTGTTTCCAAAGGGGTTGAAAAAAGTTGCGCCTGTGAATTTTAACCCACATGCGGCACACATCACCAATCTTGTGCGGAATTGCAGCTTTTGTTTCCAAAGGGGTTGAAAAAAGTAGAGGTTTGCGCCTGTGAATTTTAAGTCATATGCGGCACACATCACCAATCCTGTGTGGAATTGCAGCTTTTGTTTCCAAAGGGGTTGAAAAAAGTACAGGTTTGCGCCTGTGAATTTTAACTCATATGCGGCAAACATCACCAATCTTGTGCGGAATTGCAGCTTTTGTTTCCAAAAGGGGTTGAAAAAAGTGGAGGTTTGCGCCTGTTAATTTTAACCCATATGCGGCACACATCACCAATCTTGTGCGGAATTGCAGCTTTTGTTTCCAAAAGGGGTTGAAAAAAGTAGAGGTTTGCGCCTGTGAATTTTAACCCATATGCGGCACACCTCACCAATCTTCTGCGGAATTGCAGCTTTTGTTTTCAAAAGGGGTTGAAAAAAGTAGAGGTTTGCGCCTGTTAATTTTAACCCATATGCGGCACACCTCACCAATCTTCTGCGGAATTGCAGCTTTTGTTTCCAAAAGGGGTTGAAAAAAGTAGAGGTTTGCGCCTGTGAATTTTAAATCATATGCGGCACACATCACCAATCTTGTGCGGAATTGCATCTTTTGTTTCCAAAAGGGGTTGAAAAAAGTAGAGGTTTGCGCCTGTGAATTTTAACCCATATGCGGCACACCTCACCAATCTTCTGCGGAATTGCAGCTTTTGTTTCCAAAAGGGGTTGAAAAAAGTAGAGGTTTGCGCCTGTGAATTTTAACCCATATGCGGCACACATCACCAATCTTGTGCGGAATTGCAGCTTTTGTTTCCAAAAGGGTTGAAAAAAGTTGCGCCTGTGAATTTTAACCCACATGCGGCACACATCACCAATCTTGTGCGGAATTGCAGCTTTTGTTTCCAAAAGGGGTTGAAAAAAGTGGAGGTTTGCGCCTGTTAATTTTAACCCATATGCGGCACACATCACCAATCTTGTGCGGAATTGCAGCTTTTGTTTCCAAAAGGGGTTGAAAAAAGTACAGGTTTGCGCCTGTGAATTTTAACCCATATGCGGCACACCTCACCAATCTTCTGCGGAATTGCAGCTTTTGTTTCCACAGGGGTTGAAAAAAGTAGAGGTTTGCGCCTGTGAATTTTAACCCATATGCGGCACACATCACCAATCTTGTGCGGAATTGCAGCTTCTGTTTCCAAAAGGGTTGAAAAAAGTTGCGCCTGTGAATTTTAACCCACATGCGGCACACATCACCAATCGTGTGCGGAATTGCAGCTTTTGTTTCCGAAGGGGTAGAAAACTCGAGAATTGTTTGCGCCTGTGAATTTTAAAGCATATGCTACACACATCACTGAAATTTGCTGGAATTGCAGCTTTTGTTTCCGAAGGGGTAGAAAAAAGTAGAGAATTGTTTGCGCCTGTGAATTTTTACCCATATGCGGCACACATCACCAATCCTGTGTGGAATTGCAGCTTTTGTTTCCAAAGGGGTTGAAAAAAGTGGAGGTTTGCGGCTGTGAATTTTAACCCATATGCGGCACACATCACCAATCTTGTGCGGAATTGCAGCTTTTTTTTCGAAAGGGGTTGAAAAAAGTAGATGTTTGCGCCTGTGAATTTTAACCCATATGCAGCACACACCGGCAGTATTGTGCGGAATTGCAGCTTTTGTTTCCAAAGGGGTTAAAAAAAGTAGAGGTTTGCGCCCGTGAATTTTAACCCATATGCAGCACACACCGGCAGTATTGTGCGGAATTGCAGCTTTTGTTTCCAAAGGGGTTGAAAAACGTGAGTGGGTTGCGCATGTTAATAAATCACACCAACACATACACTGTTGCTTTTACTGTGTTCCACTGGCTATTTTTTGTCTCCCATTAAAACTTGTACGAGTATTAATTAATATAATAAATAATTAATAAATAATAAATAATAATAAATAATAATAAATAAATAATAAATTAATAAGTAATTAACAACGGACTCTTGATGAGATTTTGGAAACATAGACTGCAGAAATTAAAGTTCGCCTTTTGCATAAAAAGAAAAAAAAACTTGTTAAATGAAAAAAAAAACTTGTAATATGAAACTCCATGTAAAAAATAAAGTTTCAGAGGGAACACCCAACTGGAAAACACACATTATCCAGTTGCTAGTGCAAAGATATTACAGCTTTTTCCTTGAGGGTTATTGAGAAAACACCCTTGGTTGACTTCGGCTAATGTGAACCAATTTTGTTACTTTTCAGGAGGGTGTCAGGATGCTTCCAACGACAACAGTCCAGAATTTAATACTCCTCCCGTGATTCAAGTCCAACGAGTATGGTGGGTTCCAGAGAACGAAGCAGTCGGAAACAAAATCACCTCCGTGAGGGCGCTGGACGCTGAAAACGACCCAATCAAATTCAGCCTCCAGGAATCGTCGATCAAAGATGGAAGTGACTATTTTAGAATTGATCAGAACACTGGATACGTCTACCTCAATAAGAGCCTCGAAGGAAAGGTACACATATGACAGGATTCTGTCTTTTACTTTTGTACTATGCTTTACTGTTTCTTTCCTTGCTTTTTCCAATTATAAATGTTGATTTGTAGTTCTGTCAAAATCTGGAACAGTTCCATCCAAGTAGCTCTCTCCAAAATCTGGAATAGTTCTGTCCAAATATTCTGTCCACATCTGGAATAGTTCTGTCCAGATATTCTGTCCACATCTGGAATTGTTCTGTCCAAATGGTTACGTCCAAATCTAGAATAATTCTGTTCAAGTACTTCTGTCCACATCTGGAATAGTTTTATTCAAATAGTTACGTCCAAATCTGGAATAGTTCTGTCCAAATAGTTCCGTTCAAAATCTGGAATAGTTCTGTCCAAATAGTTACGTTCAAATAGTTACGTCCAAATCTGGAATAATCTGTCAAAATTCGGCCACTTATTGGTCACTTATTGAATAGTTCTATCGAAATGGTTTTGTCCACATATCCCAATATTTCTGTCCACATCGGCAATAGTTCCTGTCCAAATCGAGGTGTTCAAATCTGGAACAATTCTGTCCAGATCCAGAATAATTCTCTCCCAATAGTTCCGTCCAAATATAGAATTGTTCTGACCAAATAGTTATTTCCAAATCTGGTATAATTCTGACCAGATCTGGAACAGTTCTGTCCAAATCTGTAATAGCTCTGTCCAAACAGATTTGTCCAAATCTGGAACAGTTCTATCCAAGTGTGGTACACTTCAGTTCAAATAGTTCTGTCAAAAAATGAAACAGTTTTTGCAGAACCAATAATTGCGTCCAAATCTTGAAGGTTTTCAAAAGAGTCTGTATTTTTTAGTCCAAAATGGCAACAATACGAAGGCCAAAATGCCACGCCGAACTTGAACTAGCATTCACCTCTGCTTCTGTTTGCATGATCGGCTGTCGGAGGCCTCTTCAGCGGCGTCTCCATCTCGGCAATTTCTTCCTCTTGGTCAAGATTGGATCAGTTTGGTCGTCCAAAAATTTCAAACTTCAAATTCATTCTATTTTTTGGACTTGCCATCTTTCATGTGATAAGCATGGCTACTCGTATACATGCAAGATACATGAAATATACAATGCAGGTATTCGTTTCAAAGCCCCGCAGCTTCCTCAAACGGCCAACGGTTTGAGAGAAAACTTCTTCAGCAACCCATTCCACTCAGAAATAGTCAAATGAATGAGACAATTCCAGTGTCTTTGTCTTCACTGCCGATGGGAAATATGTTAAACGAGTGTTCATGCCTGACGTAATACGATGGCACTTCAATGTGATGGAGCATATCACCGCAGCCCCTATGCATCAATTTCAACTCGCCAAACGAGTCGCAGGAGACTGGCAATCTCTTTTTTCTGGATGCAAGCGACTCCCATCCGAGGGTGCTGATCATGCCGAAAAAACTACTGTTCCTGCAATCGTCCTCTCCACTGTATAGATGGCGCTTTCAGTAATTAGTGGTTCTTGCTACAATTTGAATCTAATGTGAAGTGTTTTGTAACGTTTGGACCGGTCGCTATTTTTTATTACTCGTTTTATTATAGTTTGCAATTATTACAGTTTGCATCAATTCCACTCTTTGTAACAATAATTCTGCAAAACTATAACTGATACCTGTGCTAAATGTATGGTGGCGGCGGAATTAATGTACCCATTGTGTTTTTCCATTTAACTGTTATGCCTCCGAAACTTTTTTCTTTCTTTTGACTCTTATGCAGGCGGTAAAATAAAAGCGCCAGATTTTAACCGAGTTTTCTGGCGATGTCACATTTTGACCTCGGTTATAAAATAGGATCTTTTATTTCTGCAGCATGGAGTTTTTGCCAAAGTTTGAACGGTCTCAATTTTTTACATGTGTGAGCACATTAATTCCGCCGCCGCTATATACAGTGTGAGGCAAAAGTCACGCAACAGTTCGTGGATGGCTCCTCGGGAGTGTGGGCCCTGCGGGTTTTCGTGTCAAATGTCTCGCAACAGCACGTTGGGTGATTCTGTTGTTGTCTGAGTCGTTTTAGGTACATCTTTACAGGTTCATGCTCGCTATGGCGTCAGATGCTGGAAGGTCCTAACCTCTGCAGCAATGCAGTTTTGCAATCGCTGCTCGAACGACCTCCAGACGTTGCGCAGCATCTGCGGAGTGATGTCGTTGCAGATTATGATAATACGCTGCCTCAGTTGGGCCAATGTGGAGGCTCGCCTTGGTATATCCGGTCTTTTAGATAACCCCAGAGGAAAAAGTCCAGGGGATTTAATTCCAGGGACCGTGGCAGCCATTCTTGAGGGCCTCCCCAGACGATCCATCCTCTGGGAACTCCTGATCCAGGCGCTGGCGGACCTGCTCAGCTAAATGTGCAGGCGTGCCTTCGTGCTGATACCACAGGCCCTGGGGCGCAGCGATGGCTTGGATTGCAGGCAAGTTCAGGTTGGCCAGCATGTTGAGGTACGATTCCCCGGTAACGTTTCCTTGAAAGAAGAATGGCCCGACGATGCGCTCGCCCAGACATTCAGCCGGGGATTCGACTGGGTCCGCTCCTCGACGCCCCATTGGGGATTGTCCAAGGCCCACAGGCGGCAGTTTGGCGGTTGATGCAACCGTGCAGGGAGCAGGCAGCCTCGTCGCTGACAATCAGTCGTTCCATGAAATTCTGCTTCGCCTCAATTTGTTCAATTGCCCACTGCGCGAATGTTGGACGACGATGCCAATCCTCGGGTTTCAGAATTGGCAGGGGTGGGCTTTTGTAAGGACGATAGCCGCACCAAGTTCTTGCCAAGTTCGATGGAGAAAGGAAAGCGACGTTGTCAGACAGACAGGCAGAGAAGCCGACCACACTGGGCATGAAAAACCGCAAAACCGACACTTTCACGAAGCCATGCACAAAGTGTTGCGTGACTTTTGCCTCACCCTATATATACAGACAGGAGGAGACATAGACACAGTCAAAATATACGGACTTATCAAAAGTTCTCAAACATAGGCGATATTTTGAAGGCCAGGCTGATACAGGGGCCATCTCATTCCAACAGGGCTTGATGCAACTTTACAACTTACACGAGTGTCATGATGTTTTGCAGCGCACGATGCCATGTATTCTGAATGGCCCCTGAGTTAAAACCGATCCCCTGTGTTCGAAGACTTTTGATAAGCGTGTATACACAAACAGGAGTAAGGATTTGCAGGAGCAAACTTCAAAAAAAAAAAAAAACTCAATTCAATCCAATTCTTGAGCAACGCTAAACCATTCCTTTTTTGGGAAAAATATCATCTTCGGCCCACTTCACAGGAGGGATCTCAATTATCCTTATACGTAATTGCATCCGACGGTTATCTACCAGCCAAAACGGAAGTCCTGGTCCAGGTTCACGCTGCCAATGCCAGCGGAGGTCAGATGAGGCTTCCTCACCTGTCGAATCCGATCTCACTTCATCCTATTTACGGACCTACCAACATCTTCAAGGCTTCAAAACCACCAGCGTCGAGATTTCCGGTCTACAACAGTCCGAGCTTGGAATCCACTCCTGTGAGCAGACCACCGAAGGATCGTGGAGAACCAACGC